>NQII01004203.1:98845-145387 GCA_002778355.1 Clitarchus hookeri
AGCCGCTAGAAAACTGTTTCCCATAGGGCACGGGCGGCAGAGCCCAGTCTGTTTAATCAGGGGTGGCACGAGAAGCCCTGGGTTGCCATGGATGTTGAGGGGCTATAAGAGACGCATCACCCATCCTTTCCGGAAACCGGTAAGTAAGTTCGTCTCGGCTACCATAGCCTAGTACTGCCACGCCACCTCAAATGACCAACCTACACTCCCCCCACCGGGGTGACCGTACGATCCTCCCCCCAGTCATATCGGGGCAGTCGGAAGCTGTGATAATCCTCGCTGGAAGGCGTCGGGTGCCGGGTGGGGACCCGCCAGTCCCCATGTCGCAACGACGAAGTTAGCAGTTCAGTCAGTCAGTTGTGCCAGTCGCATCAGTTGAAGTCAATCAGTCAGTTGAATCGGGTGTCACATTAGTTATGTCAGTTACGTCAGTCATATCAACCGCGCGCCGAGAGAGGAAGTCAGTCAGTCAGCCGAGAGGCCAAGGGGTTGGACCCTGGCCAAGTCAGTTGTAGCAGTCAACCAGACTCTGTGCACCGAAAGTCAGAATGTAGGGACATTCGACTGGTAATTTCCCACGCCGTGGGGCGCTGGTTGAGAGTCAGTTCGCAGAGACAGTCAGTCAGTGATACCCCGTCGCCGGAAGGTGGAGTCGAGTGGTGAACTTCAACGAGGAGCGCCACGTCGAGTGGGAGTAGTCCAGTGCAACCCTGCGCCGAGAGGCGGATGGCGGGGTGGAGGCCCGCCAAGTGTCCCTCGCTGGGACATGGTAGGGAGGTAATCCATCAGTTACAACCCTACGCCGAGAACGGGAGTTGAGTGGTGAGCTTCAACGAGGAGTTCCATGCCGAGAGGAAGCTGAGTCCAGTGCAGCCTGGTGCCGAGATGATGGAAGCTGGGTGGGGGCTTGCGAGGGATCCCTCGCTGGGACGAGGGAGTCAGTCAACCAACGCCGAAGGAGGAAGCCAGCTTANGGAAGCTGAGTCCAGTGCAGCCTGGTGCCGAGATGATGGAAGCTGGGTAGGGGCTTGCGAGGGATCCCTCGCTGGGACGAGGGAGTCAGTCAACCAACGCCGAAGGAGGAAGCCAGCTTAGTGCAGCACACCAACGACAGCCAGTCCGAGGGCCTGTAAAAGGGCCACCCAACTCACCAGACCTCAACTACTGCCGGAACAACAACCAAACAGTAGAATACAGTTAAGTTACAACGTGGTCTTTCAGGGACATGGCCCCATGGCATTGGAAATGTTAGCCATAGCACCGTAATCAGCCCTTCAGGCCCAGAACTCGCAGGGTCAGTAACATATGAGTTAATTCTCGGAAAAGTAGTTACATTGCCGGAATATGTGTATGAATTCCCGGTCAAATAAACCTGTAAAACCAAGATGTGATGAAGTTATTGTTTGATATATCCTCAACCTTCAAGGCACCTTATAGTTTGTGCCTGGTAACATTAACTCAGATCCTATGAACCACTATATATCACACAGGTGGGGAGTAGCATCAAGATAATTTTTTATTATTTATTAAATAATTTAACAAAAATTCTGCCAATTTTTTTTATGCTGACTATATATATTGGAATTGTGAGATATTTTTTTTTTTTTTTTTTAGACCTTTTAGTGCGATATCGTCAGATGAGAAAAAACAGCTGTTGTGCCATATATAGGGAACCAGTCAGCCTATTTTCACCAAATTCTGCATACAAGCAGTTATACGGTACACCATGTAAACTTACATGATTTAAGCGACTCATGCACTTGTTTTCAAAATGATGTCCCTGTATATTTGAAGTTGGTAGACCCAGTCTACCAAAACTTTAGACAGATTACAACGTTGGTGCTCCGAATCCTACCTCCGCGATGCAGTTGTTTGCACGTCAGCTTACAGTACGAGACGTTCTGGATTCGATTCCTGGGTAAGACACATGTTGTGTATTTGTAATTAATTATTTTACTAGTATTGCATTGGTTAGTAGTACCATATCTAATGATATCGCTGTCAACGAGATGTCAAGACCCACCTACCATCTAACCTTTAAAGAACGTCATCACAATTATTTGCATCAATGTAAAGGAAAGTAAAGTTATTAGTTGTATCGGTAACTTCTTGTTTTTTATTCACTTTCGATAATACCGTAAGTACGTNTAAAGGAAAGTAAAGTTATTAGTTGTATCGGTAACTTCTTGTTTTTTATTCACTTTCGATAATACCGTAAGTACGTCATTCAGAGTCTAGTTTAAACGTATTGAAGTTACGGGAAGTTCGAAACTTTTTGATGGCACCTCGTACATNAAAGGAAAGTAAAGTTATTAGTTGTATCGGTAACTTCTTGTTTTTTATTCACTTTCGATAATACCGTAAGTACGTACGTCATTCAGAGTCTAGTTTAAACGTATTGAAGTTACGGGAAGTTCGAAACTTTTTGATGGCACCTCGTACATNGTACGTCATTCAGAGTCTAGTTTAAACGTATTGAAGTTACGGGAAGTTCGAAACTTTTTGATGGCACCTCGTACATGACATATATATCCTAAAAGACTTACTAAGGACACTGAACTCCTTTAAATTTGTACATGATAAGGCCGGTTTATTGTGAACAACATGGGAAGTAATTTACTTGGAACTGTGAGTGTATGCATAGAATACCAATAAAGCAAACTACGCTAGGCATTGAAATTTAAGCACTTAAAATAAATATATGCCTTAAAGCGAGCATTGCATTGGATGCAGTGTTGTAAAGCAGGCGGAACAAAATTAAATTATTTTAATTCTATTGTAAGAAATCTGCGATAGAAAGCAAGACAGAATCATTTGTATGAATGTGGCGTTAGAATTAATGTCTTACTTGAAATATAAGGAAGAGTTAATTGTGAAGTTCATGAATCGTATTCTTTAATGAATGTGTTTAATTAACGTAAACATATTTCTACAGAAAATAATGTGAAGAGTGTCGCTGAGGCATAAAAACTTCCACCTGTCTTAAATATCAGCAAGTAGTGACAAGTTAGGCTAAGATTTGGCAGCCATCGCAAATTTATAGGGAGTTTCTCTGCTTTTTGAAAGTTTTCGCATGTCGCACCACCATTTTGACGACAGACCCTAATTATAATTACGCGGGTATTTCCTATTATTTCCTTAATTTAACGCGTTGGTAGAACGTATAAATTCTTACGTGAATGATATGTGGAAGGAACACAGGTGGGGCAAAAGAAAGACTGTGACATGAATTGCTGTGAGCTGTTCAATGCGAAACGGCAATTCTGTGTTTTCGCGTAGGAAAATTACGTATTCGAACTAATGTCATAGTGGGAGATATCATAAGACAACAAGTTTAATTATGGTAGTAGTTATAGCGCAGTGTGTATTTTATTTCTTTTTCATTGTCTTTAATCTTGCAGTTTCAGTTTTTACAAATTTAGTCCTGGAATATATTTCTTTCTAGATCTCTCTCTNTTCATTGTCTTTAATCTTGCAGTTTCAGTTTTTACAAATTTAGTCCTGGAATATATTTCTTTCTAGATCTCTCTCTATCTTTCTCTCTCTCTCTCTNTTCATTGTCTTTAATCTTGCAGTTTCAGTTTTTACAAATTTAGTCCTGGAATATATTTCTTTCTAGATCTCTCTCTCTCTTTCTCTCTCTCTCTCTCTCTCTCTACCTACCTACCTATATATTATCTCTCTATACCTCTATTTCTACCTCTATTTACCACTATATATCTATACATTTATATCTCTGTGTATCTCTATCTCTTTTTTCCCCTATCTCTGCATCTCTATCTCTCTTTCTCTGTTTTACTTTCTTTCTCTTTTTCTGTCTCTCACTAAAATTATATAAGTGTTTTTTTTTTTGTTAATGTGTATTAAATTTTAATTTTTTCAACTTGGCAACCATGGGCAGGCGTGCTGAAGCGACGTACAACAAACGTAAATGACGTCACGTTCACCTCTTCACACCTCAACCATGCGCCAGCCAGAACTGGCCCTGCTATCAAAAATTAAACGCCAAGTATCATTCACAACTGAAGGAAAGACGGGTGATTTCCACCGCGTTATCCAAGGGGTCGCAAACCCCCCAAAGGATATTTGTTGAATTTGGACGGCGCATCAGTTGCGGTGTCGCCTCTAAGCGCATGGTATGAATCTCATATGCAGTGTTTTTGTTGTGTAGCCTTCAGCTACGGTACTTTAAACTATTACCATTCAATTTTGTTGTTGTAAAGCCTGTAGCAAACTTCAAAGCATTTTTCTGTTTTAGTTTTGCATGTATTTAGTCAGTTAATTTCATAAACAGCAATCATAAATTGTATTTTTTTTTTTGTTCCCTCAATTTTGTACGATACTGAAAGAATATTTCTCACGTTGGCGATGTCCATAACGAACATTACCTAGGTATTAAAATCTTGTTTTCTTTTCGAACTAAGAACACATTAAGAGATTGAAAACAAACGCGAATTTCAGTCACATCCGCGAAGTTACAGAGCCAGGTAGGAGAGCGCCGTAATCAGCAGGAATCGGTTAAGGACAGTTTTAAAACTGGAAAATTATTCGTTAACTCAAGACTTTTTTTAACGGGCTGGTTTACATACATTNGGTTAAGGACAGTTTTAAAACTGGAAAATTATTCGTTAACTCAAGACTTTTTTTAACGGGCTGGTTTACATACATTAAACATTAAATGTATAAGCACTTTCAGGAATATATCTTAATTTAATTCACAATTATAAATATGTATTTCGGAAAATAAAAGCTTCGTAGAATTTAACCATGTGCTGGTTGGGTTAGGTGAGGTCAGGTGATTCTCAATATTATGAGCGTTCCTGAAGTAGGGAAAAGATTGCAGTTCCCCAAACGTCACATCTGTCATAGATGAAGGAAGTCTGTTTTGTTCGTCTGTGCATACATCTCTTCTAGCCGTTGTGTTCGTCGGTGATATCCTCGCTGTGNTGAAGGAAGTCTGTTTTGTTCGTCTGTGCATACATCTCTTCTAGCCGTTGTGTTCGTCGGTGATATCCTCGCTGTGTCGTCTGTGTATATGTCTCTTCTATCAATTTTGTTTGTCTGTTTCTTCTTCGTGTCGTCTGCGTATATGTACATATATTATAGCCACTGTGTCNTCTTCTATCAATTTTGTTTGTCTGTTTCTTCTTCGTGTCGTCTGCGTATATGTACATATATTATAGCCACTGTGTTCGTCTACGTTGTCCTCGTGTCATCCGTGTGCACATGTTCTAGCAATTATGTTCGTTTGTGTTTTCCTGTCTGTGTCTTCCGTGTATACACTAAGAGAACAGCCAAAAAAAAAATATTTGTTTGTAAAGGGCCATAAATAAATATATATGTGCCCCAACAAAATATTTTGTTCTGGAAACCNTCTTCTATCAATTTTGTTTGTCTGTTTCTTCTTCGTGTCGTCTGCGTATATGTACATATATTATAGCCACTGTGTCCGTCTACGTTGTCCTCGTGTCATCCGTGTGCACATGTTCTAGCAAGTATGTTCGTTTGTGTTTTCCTGTCTGTGTCTTCCGTGTATACACTGAGAGAACAGCCAAAAAAAAATATTTGTTTGTAAAGGGCCATAAATAAATATATATGTGCCCCAACAAAATATTTTGTTCTGGAAACCNAAAAAAAAATATTTGTTTGTAAAGGGCCATAAATAAATATATATGTGCCCCAACAAAATATTTTGTTCTGGAAACCAAACTTGAAAAGCAATAAAACCAATTTTATTTATCTACGCTTGAACTAACAAAACCTCTGTTTTGTTCCATAAGACTCAACAAAATATTTAGCTGAGTCAACTGTATATATTTTTTTTGGCCTCTCATTTGATAAATTTCGTTCAAAAATACAGCTCGAGAGTTTGTTTGTATTTTCTGTGACAATTACGTTAGCAACAGTACTTGGTAGTGCATCTATTGATGTTAAATATGTATAAAACAAGTTCAACAGGAAACTAAATAGAGAATATGTAAATCTTTAAATATTTATTTGCGCACGTTGGCCAGTAGTTGAATTGTAAGTATTTAAAAAATATTCCTATTTAATTAGTAATCACTTTAGATAACGTTGCTGATCTGCGTTAAAATCTCGGTCAGACTTAAAAAATTTCTATACTAACCTAAATTATTTAATGTACGTAGAACCAAACAATTCTTAAGTTGCACCAACCAAATCCTTGTTTGGGGCAACCAAATAAGAGCAAAAAAATAATTTGATTTCAACAACAAAATATTTTATTGTACCTATGCAAACAATTATTTTGGTTGTGCCAAACAAACTTTGTTTGTTTCAACAAAACCTTTTTCTCAGTGTACATCTTTTGTAGCCATTGTGTTCGTCTGTTTTGTCGTTNAACTTTGTTTGTTTCAACAAAACCTTTTTCTCAGTGTACATCTTTTGTAGCCATTGTGTTCGTCTGTTTTGTCGTGTCGTCTGTGTATATGTACATCTGTTCTAGACACTGTGCTCGTCTGTGTTTTCTTAGTTAATTCGTAAAGAATTGTGCAATTTTCTATATACACCATCCTCATTTGTTGTCTGTTGNTGTGTCGTCTGTGTATATGTACATCTGTTCTAGACACTGTGTTCGTCTGTGTTTTCTTAGTTAATTCGTAAAGAATTGTGCAATTTTCTATATACACCATCCTCATTTGTTGTCTGTTGGTTACACATATTGGTGTTCGTGTGTCGTTTTTCGTGCTAAAACTAACTAGGGTTCTTCTGTGGAATTATTTGTTCGTTTCCCGCATATATGTCGGCAACAGTCATCACTGGCTCGGTTTTTATTTATGTTTTTTTATTTTTCGGCCCAACTGTTTGTGTTATACTGTGAGTTTTCTGATAGTTAAAACAATATGTTGAAGTGGCATATGTAAAAAGAAAATTCAGGTGCAGGCGGCACTTTATTATACAGAATGAGTATAAAAAAAAGAATACCCCAACTTTGAAGGTCTACAATATCGAAACCAAACAACCTACAACCTTGGTTGACCAATCAAATGAACCATGGAACTGTGAAGTTTGTTTACCATATATTCATAAATGTTCAATGTGACCACTACGAGCGGCCCGAACGACATCTTCGCGATGATCAAACTCGTTTCACACTCTTGTCAGCATGTCCAGTGTTACGGTTTGGATGTCGTCCGTAATTCTCTTTTTAAGGTCGTCAATGTTAGCCGGCAATTTTGTACGAAACACTTGATCCTTAATGTACCCCCATAGAAAAAAAAATCGCACGGGGTAAGTAAGATTCGGGCTTCTAAGAGGCCAGTGATGAAGAGCCTGGTCACCAGCTGCTCCTCGACCAATTCAGCGTTGCGGCAACGTCTCTTTCAGGTAACCGCGAACAGCCAGGTGCCAATGGGGTGGCGCACCATCCTGCTGGAAAATGAAGTCCCCCACCGCCTCTTCTAACTGAGGAAACAACCACTCTGTAAGCATGTCCAAATATGGGATTCTAGTAACAGCGGACTCGTGAAAAAAGAAAGGGCCGAAAACAGTGTCTTTGGATACAGCGCAAAACACGTTCACTTTGGGGGAAGCGCGCTCGTGTTCGGTGGTTTCATGTGGAGGCTCCTGACCCCATATCCACACGTTGTGCCGGTTCACATTACCATTTGTATGGAACGTCACTTCATTGCTAAAAACCAGCTTAGACATGAAGACATAGTCTACCTCGTTCTGGGTAAGAACGAACGCACAGAAATCACGTCTCAGTTCTTTATCCCTTTCGGTAAGAGTCTTTACAAACATGTACGGTTTGTACAGAAATCTCTTTCGCAACACTGTTCATACCGTCGATTGGGCGATTTGCATTTCCCGGCTAGCTTGTCGAGTTGATTTTCTCGGACAGCGAAGGAACGCTTGTTGAACCCGTTGCACATTCTCTTCGGATACACACGGCCACCCGGAACTTTTGCCTTTGCAAAGGCAAAAGTGTGTCACGGAACTGACACGTCCGTATTTGCAATGGAATTCACGTTGAACAGTCGTAACCAATACACATTTAGCAAACTGAATAACACAGAACGCCTTCTGCTGTTCCGTTGCCATCGTGATGCTGACTAACACATAACACACGCTCATAGTGCGACGACAGACGCTCCCAGTGTCATCTGTCGGGACATAAAGGAAACATCAGACCGTCCGCTTCAAATTGACGTGTCGAATCGAACTCGCTTCTCTCTCACCACCTCAAACCGAGAGTTACGAACGCCATCCAAACCGTAACACTGGACATGCTGACAAGAGTGTAGAACGAGTTTGATTATCGCGTAGATGTCGTTCGGGCCGCTCATGGTGGTCACAGTGAACATTTATGAATGTATGGTAAACAAACTTACGGTTCCACGGTTCATTTGATTGGTCAATCGAGGTTGTAGGTTGTTTGGTTTTGATATTATAGACATTCAAAGTTAAGTTATTATTTTATACTCGTCCTTTACATTCGACAAAAAATATTAANCATTCAAAGTTAAGTTATTCTTTTATACTCGTCCTTTATATTCGACAAAAAATATTAAGTGTTGTATTTGAAACACATAGTTCATTAAAACACTATTTAACTGTTTTTATTTTCTATGTTTAGCCTACGTTACGAAGTGAAAAAGGCTTATGAGATCACTTTCCTGTTTGTGTGTCTGTGTGAATGTGAGTGTGGTACGGATATGTGGCTGTGTGTGTCTGTATGTGTGTGTCACCCCNTCGGAAACCATTCAACCGATTTCAACCAAATTTTGTATGCTGAAAGCGCAAGTTGTAGGCATTTAATTCAGAGGTTTATATTGTTGTTGGTCCCGCTATTTTAAAATATAGGGCCACATAAAAAAATAAATCTTTTACGTTATATCTAAAAAAAACTACTCAAGCAATTTTCGACAAGTGTGGCACGTAAGTAAAATTACAATTTGCCAGGTAAATATAGGTAATTGAAATTAATTAGGCACTTTTGTCAAAATTGCTGCAGTACACATATTTTAGGTTTATTTGGTTTAACTATCATACCATTTGATCAAGTTCATCCAGATTTTGTACGCTGGAAGTATATAATACAAGCATCATATAAGGCAAAGAACAATCACTTTTCTCCGTCATTTGAATGATAGCTCTACATGAATTAATAAAGTTTTTGTGTAATATCTCAGGAAAACCATTGACAGATTGCTACCAAATTTGGCAAACAAGTAGCGCTGTTTCAGTTGATATGTCCAAGTATGTTTCAAGTAAGTCAGACACTTATTTTCAAAATAGCGGCCATCTAACTATTTAGCATAGTATGCTATATCTCTGGAACCATATATTCAATACATCTACGAGTATATATAACACACATAAAATGTGTCTACATGCAGCCTCTTTTGTCCCCAATTTTGTAAGATAATTCCACACGAATAAATAAAGTTTTTGTGTCACATATCGGGAAACAATTGACCAATTCCTACCAAATATGGCAAACAAGTAGTACTTCGGTAAGTTATGTTAACTGGTATGTTTAAAGTACGTTAGAAACTAATTTTCAAAATGGCGGCCATGTAACTAATTCCAAAGAAACTTTGTATGCGAGCTGTATATATTACAGCCATCAAATTTGTCCACACAAAATATTCATTGTCCACCATTTTGTAAAATAGTATCACACGATAAATTAAAATTACGCTATATTTCCGAAAAAAACATCTGATTTATAACAATTCTGGCAAACAAGTAGCACTATGGCAGACCATGTAAACTGGTCAACTTTGAGAGGACCGTACACACATATTTCCAAAATGGTGAGTTAGTAAGTGAGTGAGTGGGATTGTGAAGCGCTTGACGGCGGGGTCATCGATGCCAACAGAATTTTGTGAAGTAAGAAAAATAAAATAAAAAACTTCCACGGGAGGGGAAAAACGAAAGTCAGGGAAAAACAGATTGAAAACCTCAACATATGCGAATTGACGGTCACAAAACAAACTAGCAAAAAGGAAGAAAGACTCCAGAGGAGCAACAACACAAGAACAAAAAACAAATCACAGCACATTAAAAAGACCGGTCGCAAGTAAAAATGGGAATACGCCGCTCACAGACGTACTTCCATCACACATCATTCGTCGTACGTCGTCAGGAACAATATAAATGCGACGGGCCTGGTCATACCTGCGGCACTCCATCAGAATGTGCCGGACAGTGAAGAGAGTGCTACAGGCATCACAGTCAGGAGGGTGTTCCCCACGAAGTGAGATATTTGTGTGTCAGACAAGTNAAACAAACTAACAAAAAGGAAGAAAGACTCCAGAGGAGCAACAACACAAGAACAAAAAACAAATCACAGCACATTAAAAAGACCGGTCGCAAGTAAAAATGGGAATACGCCGCTCACAGACGTACTTCCATCACACAGCATTCGCCGTACGTCGTCAGGAACAATAGAGATGCGACGGGCCTGGTCATACCTGCGGCACTCCACCAGAATGTGCCGGAGAGTGAAGAGAGTGCTACAGGCATCACAGTCAGGAGGGTGTTCCCCACGAAGTGAGATATTTGTGTGTCAGACAAGTTTACCCTATGCGAAGGCGAGAAATAATGTCTTCCCTGCGGGTGCATGAAACATTAGGACGACTGCAATCAAAATGGTGGCCATATTAAAATTTTAACTCAGAATTTTGTATCTACGAAATTACGAGACAAATTTCTACTTAACTTTGTAAGCCGGCAGTATCAATTATACCCCTCAAAATTGTTTATGCTAGGCCTCATTTCTCCGCCATTTTGTAAGATATCCCCACCTGAAATAATTGAGTTTTTATGTCGTATCTCGGGAAACAATCAAACTATTTCTTTAAAATCTGGCCAAGGCGTTGTACTGTGGTAGGCAATATTAATTTATATATTTCTTAAGTGTGTAAGTCGCTTATTATCCTAATGTCACCTATTCAAACATTTTGTTTAGTGTGCTACATCTACGAAACTATGTAACCGATTTAAATTTAACTTTTTATATTACATACATGTTAATCATCGAATGTGCTAATAAATAAACTTTTTATCCTCCATCTATGAAGATCGTCACATGGTCAATTGAGGTTTTATGCTATATCTCGAGGACCAATCAACCGATTCACACCAAAATTTCACGCAAGTATTGCTACAGTAGGGTATGAAAATTAACATGTGTTATGTGCGGAATGCATGTATTAATTGGGTTTATATAAATAATTTAGATTAATTTGTTATATATATAAAACGTTACAACAAAATTTAACTACATTTTGTATGCAAACAGTATCAATTAGAAGTATCATTTATGCATACAGAGATCCTCTTTTTCCGTATATTTTGCATTATATTGTCAGATGAGTAAATTAAATATTTTTCCATATTTCCGGAACAACCCAACTAATTTCCAACTAATTTGGCACACTTACAGAAGATAACGTAAAGTTACATAATTTAAATGGTGCCAGACAATGATTTTCGAAATGGCGGCTATATAAATATTTTGATACGTTTGGCATATAAAACAATTTAACAAATTCAATCAAAATTTTTATGCTGACAGTATTTGTTAGAAACATCGTGCACAGAACCTCTTTTTATGCAATTTTTTAAGATAACCCCGTGAATTACGTACGTCACATCTCAACTACTATGCAAATTCTACGTGAAACCTGCTACAATATAATTTTATTTGGAAAATTAATCGTCATATCGTTTATACACAGTACCACTTATGCTTACACCACTGCTTGTTAAACTACTTGCCTCAGTCTTTCAATAAAAAATTTTGACTGCTGTGATTCCAACCAACTAATTTACACTTAAACTGATTTACGCCGTTTTGACCGGAATTAGAATATTAATATTATCATTAGCTTCGAATTCCGCAGAACACTATGTACATGTAAGTTTATCGATTCTGAACCTTGTTGCAGCTGTATCTCCTGCCATGACAGTGTCTTGCCGAGTCGATTATTCCAACAGTTTCTTCAGCATCATCGCTTTGACGGAAAACGTTTCTCTGCGTTTCGCACGCGTGTTTCGGAACAACCCAAAATGTCTCCTACACTCCTCTGAAACCTACCGTTCTACAGTTGAGGTTGATAGAATGCGTACTGCTTTTTCTTTGCAACTGTACACTGTCGACGGGCACAGAAGGGACCTGTCAACATCGTGGAATTACGGGTACTCTGAACGTAGTGCTCTCGCATACGAGCAGCGTTTCAGTGGTTCATACTTCGACTAGGAGCAAACAGAGGCACGTCGTTCTACGTGACGGCGTTTTAACTCTCAGACAAAACACAAACGGTACATTTTACACAAGTTGCCGTCATAGAAACTCCGTTAAACGAAACCTCTCAAGGACAAATAACATTTGGCAAAACGTGGTTACGCAAAACACTTTTAAAAGCAAAGCAGCCTATATTCGACTAACTATCAGAAAACAGTACATCATTAGGCTTATAAAATGCGTGTGTGTTTTATGTACCATATTTCTGTGAGCGTATGCCTTTGAGTGTGTGTATAGCATGTGGGTATATATTAATTCATTTACCAAAAATTTTTGGCGAGCATATAATATTTTGGCTGTTTTACTGTTTGTTGATCACTAGAAAATAATCACTTTTTTAAGGTCAGTCTCGATTATTTGAACTGTCACTAAAGGATACATTTTGTCGCCGATAAATATTTACAACGTAAACTATTAGAGGAGTTTGTAGCTAACACAAATACTTTTTGCACAATAATTTCCAGCGACTGATTACTCCACGTGTAAAATACACCAACGAGCGATATATATATATATATATAAGTCAAACTTTGTATGTGTATTTAAGTACCCATATATGTTTGTTCTCTATATTTTTCTAAACAGTTCAACATATCTGGACCAAATTTGGCAGGTTTACCTTACAGTACCCATCTTAAAATTTGTCACCCCTTCCGACCCCCAACACAACCCAATTGAACCGAAACCCTACGAGCGTGGTCATGTACACTGAGGCGACAAAAGTCATGGGATACCTCCTAATATCGTGTCGGGCCTCCTTTTGCCCAGCGAAGTGCAGCAACTCGACGTGGCATGGACTCAACAAATCGTTGGAAGTCCCCGGCAGAAATATTGAGCCATGCTGCCCCTAGAGACGTCCATAATTGCGAAAGTGTTGCCGGTGCAGGAGTTTGTGCACGAACTGACTTCTCGATTATGTCTCATAAATGTTCGATGGGATTTATGTCGGGCGATCTTGGTGGCCAAATCATTAACTGGAATTGTTCAGAATGTTCTTCAAACCAATCGCGAAAAGTTGTGGCCCGGTGACATGGCGCATTGTCATCCATAAAATTTCCATCGTTGTTTGGGTACATGAAGTCCATGAATGGCTGCAAGTTGTCTCCAAGTAGCTGAACATAACCCTTTCCAGTAAATTATCGGTTCAGTTGGACTAGTGGACCCAGTCCATTCCATGTAAAAACAGCCCACACCATTATAGAGCCACCACCAGATTGCACAGTTCCTTGTTGACAACTTGGGTCCATGGGTTCGTGGGGTCTGCACCACACTCGAATCCTACCATCAGCACTTACCAACTAAAATCGGGACTCATCTGACCAAGCCACGGTTTTCCAGTCGTCTAGGGTCCAACCGATATGGTCACGAGCCCAGGAGAGGCGCTGCAGGCGATGTCGTGCTGTTAGTAAAGGCACTCGAGCCGGTCTTCTGCTGGCATAGCCCAGTACAGCGAAAATTCGCCGCACTGTCCTAACGGATACGTCCGTCGTACGTCCCACATTGATTCCTGCGGTTAATTCACGCGGTGTTGCTTGTCTGTTAACATTGACCATTCTGCGCACACGTCGTTGGTCTCGGTCATTAATTGCAGGCGGTCGGCCATTGCGTTGTCCATGGTGGGAGGTTATGCCTGAAATTGACACTGTGAATCTCGGAATGTTGAATTGCCTAACCATTTCCGAAATGGAATGTCCCATGAGTCTAGCTCCAACTACCATTCCGCGTTCAAAGTCTGTTAATTCCCGTCATGCGGCCATAATCACGTCAGAAACCTTTTCACATGAATCACTTGACCACAAATGAAAGCCCAACCAATGCACTGCCCATTTATACATTTTGTACGCGATACTACTGTCATCTGTATATTTGCATATTGCTATCCCATGACTTTTGTCACCTCTGTGTATATCTCATTCACGACTTCCATCCTGATCGACGCTAAATTCGATGATCCGTTAAGTGCTGTCCTGTAGACGTATGTACAATCTGAATTGTTTCAATTTCTTTCTCAGCTCATAATACAACTTGGAATATTTCGTGATTATGATGTTATAAAATCATCACGTGCCTTTTATGTGATGTGGAATTTCTTCATATATAATTAACGTAGTTATGTTTACGGTATCCAACAGTATCCCGCTGTCACTACGAACTTAGTAATAATGTAGCAATTGCAATTTTGCCTATCTTTACAATGTAAATAATACTATTTATAGGCTGTATCTTTTTTTTGATATCCTGCAAGTTTGGTACTTTTTTTTTGTGTCTTTTTTTTTATTAATTCTAAAATATTTTCTCCATCACTTTAGTACGCAATGTTTTATATCTGTGTTCAAATTAGTATTCATCCTATAGGCTGTTCACGGTAAAGTGAATACTTTTTAGGCCCTAGTTACTTTTTCCTTTCAGCCATTTTTATCATTTAACCATATTTGTAGATAAATATTGCCATGTAAGTAGTAAATTAAACGTGCATATTCCACCACACTAGAAAGTTAACTTCTAAGACTAAAATAAAATATATTTATTGACTATTATTCCAAATGAGAGGTCTTTAAAAGTGCTCACTTTACCGCGAATAGCCTATAACTCGTAGACCTACCTGTAAAGGAAATTTCATTTTTCTAGTTCCAGTTTCTGAAAAGTTAATTTATTTAAAAGTTTAGTTTATGTCCAGTCACAAAAATTTATATTTTTAAATTTTATTTGGAAGTCAGATCCAAACAACTAAAAGGTATTTTTGATCTTTAAATAAATATTACAATCAACGCTTGTTATGTTAGTGGTGTAGATTACTGGCTTGGCGGAAACTGTTAGTTTTTCGCAATCTCTTATTTAAATGCACGCCTCTTCTAAATTTCGCGTTATGGATTGGATTTAGAGCGGTTGTAGTAACACAATTTAGGCAGTTAACATTCCGAGATAATCTTCTGAGGATTTTCACCCGCTTTAGGGAACGATCATATCAAGCGTCCGACTGAGATTATTATCCAAATTAAGTGTGTATTTGAGTGATTATTGAGGTTATAAAACAATGGCAATACGAAGCTGTAATTAGTTAAGAAAAAATGAGAAAACAGGTTACAAAACTTTGTTGATGAACAAAAGTATCACCATACTAAGAATGGCATACAAACACGCTTAAACAGTGCTCATCTCGTAGTTTTCAGAATTTATTGCCAGCCACTGATGCATAAAAATAAGTAACTATATTTACAGCTGTGTAATGTACGATTCCGCAGTGAAATGTGAACTATATCCACCCTGTCTTAAACAATTAATACAGCCAACGGTTTTCTTAAAGCTATCTTAGCACACTGCACAAACAATGCTAAATGCACATATTAGCAGGTTTTCGCTGGTAATTTGTCGCTAGTCTGCATAAGGAGCCATTTCCATTTTTGACCTGGCTACTTAAAATCCAGTTACTCCGGCACCGAATCTTTGTATTTAATGAGAAAACACTAAACAGGTGTCAAGAAGGTACAGTACGAATCAAGAGGTCTCGTCTACAGTTTTGTTTGGATTTCTTTACACAAATTTTAACTAGCCGAGGGAATTAAATTTTTCATAATTTCAGGTATATAAAAAGACTGCAAAGTTAAACTCACCTAATATAAATGTGTATTTTTTTTATTTTTTTATTCTTTTTAGACGTCTTTATTGTATTTAATTATATACATTATTATTAATAGTATATGTAGTTCCGTTTCCATACGAAATAGGTATTCACTGGAAACCTTTAAATTGTTCAACTTAATAAATGTTGTGATATTTCTCATGGATTACTTTGAGTCAGAGATGTTTCGTCGGTTTATTTAAGTTAACGGACTGACTTCCAAAACGTCGATAACATCCATATCTGGACACAAATCAATACAGATGAAGACAGCAGTGTTTCAACTCATTATTTTATAATTATTTCTATGAACTACTTTACATTTTGTAGAAAATGCGAGTAAAATTGTTTCTATAAATCAGTATTTTTCTGCTACATTTTTTTTGTATAATTAGCTATTAGATTCACAATGTTAGTGGTTTTCGTAATGTAGGGATAAGAAAATTATGGTTTAATGAATTGCAATAATGGCGCAAAAAAATGTATTCCTTTCATAATTTTAATCACCTTATTGGCGAATCTGACGAATCATTATTTGAAGTAAATTCGTGTATTATATGTACGCTCAGCTTTACACGAATGCCTTTAACATGAATAAAACTTAAAAGAATTGTGCCTGAGGGAAGTTATATGCGTGTCTTGAAATAGCTAGCGACATAAAATTTTAACATGTAGGTACTATTTCAGTCCTGATAGTTCAATTTTCTCTTTCACGCCACAAATACATCAAAGTTGTACCTTCTCATTGCTAACCATGCAAATACCACGCAACAGAAAAAAAATATTGTACGAAAAAAAATTACTATTTAATAACCCTAATAATAATAAATCAGTTTTTACATGCTTTTAGGCTAACTATATGTAAAGCACAAAGAATTTGTAGAATCTTGCTGTCAGTACATATTTAGTGCCATTCAAAACAGTCTCGAAATGAAACGCATACATCCACTACAGTAGGAATATTAGTTCTGGTGATTTCTGTATTTTCAGCTTTCGCTGTCGTATTGGTACAAACAACTCCAAACACGCTTACTGTAATGTACAACGTTCATTACTGACTAGTTATCTGACAATTTAAGTGGTGATATGGCTGTGCGCCAATGAAATATCCCTTAATCCTCTGTCACACTGTAAAATTTTTGTCTTCACCAAAGTTTGAAAAAAAAAAAAATAAAGATGTTTATTTGACGCACGTCAGCACTAAGAGATGTTTCGGTGACGTCACAAACAATCCAACTTTCTTTGACAAACTTTATTGAACTCAGTTTGATGGAAAAATTTGAAACCGTGACTGGCAATCGTGTTCATCAGGTCATGGCTCACGCTTAGTTTTTACTTATAACGTGTGGTGCTTTGATAATAACTGTAGTTACGCGAGCACTACGAACGCAATTAAACATCACTTAAAAAACATAGAAAGCAAAAGTTACGTTCTAGCATAGTCCACAAAACGCTAATGGACCCCGAAAAATAGACGTCGATGATCCCGTTGGCATGGAAACTTCGGCCCTTCTACCCATCACAATTTGTCTTCCATTTTAAATGTTTGTTTAAGGAGGTTTTCAAAATTTTCAAAAAAACATATGATGTAAAATTTTTATAAACTAGTTTTCAATATATATTTTAATACAATGAAAAATGTTATGGTTAGAAAATATTCTTGTTGGCTGCTTTTTTTTAATTGCGTCGATAATTTGAAGTTGGTAGCCGCTGCGACAGTGTATGGATGCATTAATGCACTCAAAATAAAAAAAACTATTGTCCATACAAAAACCAGGCTACAATTGATCTATCACAGAACATAGTACAGACATATAAAGTAGAATACGTTTGTTAGCACAGCACACGCATAGGAAATAGCACAGGCAAGTCGCACAGGAAGTTCAGCCATATTCCATAACTCCTGTGCGCGCGCGTTGTGCGCCGTCGGTAACCAATCAAAACGTGGATACCACCGAGTTCATGTAAAGATGAAAATGGTAGAAAAAAAATTATTAATCCGACTGGTGTCCTGAAAAAAATTGTGTCGTATCTATGGTTATTCGTTTTGATTTAATATTTTCGGCGATTGTGGTCTGCTTACCAAGATTTTGGCGTTTGGTCAACGTCGATACCTAACAAAGTGCGTTAACTACATCTGTAACAAAATAAAGTACAGTTTTCCAATAATTCCAACGAAAAAAAAAAACAAATTGCATCTAAGATCGTAACCTGTAAATTTCGAGACAAAATCCGGAACTTTTGAGCGTGTGCTAAATCAATTGTGGCTCGGCCTTTCCTAGGAGTCACATAACGTCCCAGCTCGTGCATGTCCAAATACAGGGTGTATTTAAATTACACGGACAAACCTCAGCTGCTGGTTATTCACAAAAAAAATAAGGCGAAAACATATAAACGACTCATTGATTATAGTGAATCCTAAGGGTGGTGCACATATTTGAAATGGGGCGTAATTACAAGATTATTGCAAGTCTTAGAGAAATTTATGTTGAATTTTGAGTGTCTGTATGATGTGTAACGGAACATAGATCTGTAAACACCACAACACCTGTCCGTCGATATCATCAAATTATGTCACGGAGACAATCACACTTTCTACCCTCATTTCGANAAACACCACAACACCTGTCCGTCGATATCATCAAATTATGTCACGGAGACAATCACACTTTCTACCCTCATTTCGACCTAATCTCCATGGTGCTGTAGCATACTTGTGATTTAAAAGATGGGTTATTAACCCGCGTGTCACAACTAACTTTACACATTATCCAGAAACTCAGNAGCATACTTGTGATTTAAAAGATGGGTTATTAACCCGCGTGTCACAACTAACTTTACACATTATCCAGAAACTCAGTGTTACATCTGCAGTATTTCTTATACACTAGCACTTCAGGTCGAACTTCAAAGAAATGTACCGCCTTTAGGATTAACACATTTTCTCCTTCTTTTATCGATAATAATCTGCAGTGGAAGTTTGTCTGTCTAATTTAGACACATACTGTATAACAACAATCGTATAATATAAGGAGCGCAAGGGCTCCTCGATGAGCCCTTGATCGTTGCTGCAGCAACGCAAACAACACCCTCTCGCTAGGGTTACCTGTGAACGTGTCATCAACTATAGGCTGTTCACGGTAAAGTGAGCACTTTCGAGGCCCTAGTTACTTTTTCCTTTCAGCCATTTTTTAAATCCTTTAAGTACCTCTAAAATAAATATCGCCATGTAAGTAATATACACGGTGTGTATACTCGACCGCACTCGGAAATTAACGTCTGAAGGTTAAAATAAATTTTATATATTGACTATTATTCTAAAGGAGAGGGCTTTCAAAAGTGCTTGCTTTACAGTGAATAGCGTATAGTTGGGTTAATGCGTCGGAAACGGTCTGTCGCCTGACGCGGCCGTGAGTATAATACGTAGAACACAGAGGCGGCACGAGGAGTGTTGATGATGGCCGGCTGCGACGCCACGCGAGCTATCATCAACTGCGAGAGAGGACCCCTGTGTCGCCTACTCTCCCACCAGACTTACCTGCGCCAGCCGGGGCAGTAGAAGCTAGGTAAACACTCTCTCTCCTCGGGGAAGGAAGGTAAACATCCGCCGGTAGCGAGCGACAGTCTGGCTTGCTTTGTTGACTCCGGCCTCAGCGGCTCCGCCTGGCTTCCGGTCACTTCGTCGCCGCCGCCGCGCCGCGCCGAAAACAGTCGCCGGGGGGGAGGAAGAAGGGAGGGGGAACTTTCCGGTTTCCGCGCGCTCTGCTTCGAGGCCCGTGCCACCACGTCCAAGGATAAGACAAGCTTAGGCTGGGTTCGCAATCAAAGCACATGAGCACAGAGCATATAGTCTATTCGCGGTTTCTTCACACTTTTTGAATCAAACCTTTGAAAAAAAAAACCTCAAATAAGACGTGTTTGGTTTTTTCCAGAAATATGCACGAGCGTTTTTACTTCTGCTAACACAAAAGTATATTATTTTTGGTTAAAATTAACTTTTACTTATATTTTATCTATAAATTATAACATTTTATGTATAATTGACAACAGGGAGAAAATAGGCGTGTTGGTAATGCCTAGTAAGAAATGGTTCTTGTGTAAATGAGCGCGCACGATTGCGGTGCGTTGTCCCTTTGGAGTAAATTTCCTAGACTATGTTAAACTTTGTTTGCATGAGGCGGAAAAATATCCTGAGAGTATAACTTGAGCAGAGCTTCAGAAAAGTTGGACGTAATGATTAATAGACTATACAACAGTAAGGCTGTTCGCGATAAAGGGAGAACTTTTGAAATCAACCCTAGCAAAAATTAGGTAACGATGGAAGAAAAGTAGTTACATATCTTAACGTCGAATAAAAATTGTTAGGTAAACATTTATAATAACTTAAATTGTTTCTTTGGTTTATTTTTTTTTTATGATCGAAGTGTAAAAATAAGCAGATTTGTGAAACATTTACTTTTCTATTAATTTCACAGTTTCACTTGGCCAGTGCATGAATAAAGTGACGAGGCCCATGGCATTCACGTCTCTGAATAGGTCTATGGGAATATGTGCAGATTGTGGTTATGCCATGTCTTCATTAAAAGTGAACCACTTGTTACGTGACGTGTACAACAAACATGATTTTCTCACTGCAGCGTTTTTGTGGTGGAACATGGATTGTATATTTAGCTACAAACGTCTGATTTAGAAAATGTGATGATAATTTAACGTCAAATACGGATAATTTTCTTGAACACTGTGTCACATAGAGTAATTTTACATGTAGTTTGAATTCACGCCTAAGTCATTCAATGGAGTGGCTGTAGAGTGGTTACGTCTCTGCCATCTTGAAATTATTTAAAATTGTTCTGAAGCTTATTAATAGATTCAGTATTTAAAAATCGGGCCCATTTGAACAAAAGAAAATATTAAGAATTATTATAAAATACATTACTTTTAGCTACTGGTAGTACTGTCGTCACACGTGTAAATGTAATATATATATAAAATTATTTATTGTTTTAATTTACTTCACAGAAAAATATGAATCGCAGTTAACATACAATAACTTAGTAAATTTAATTAACTAGTGCCGTATCATATCACATACGCTCTTTGATTTTCAATATAAAATCTCGTAAATTAGTTATACAGTAATGTAAACGAATATAAGATGTAGAGTACTTATCAACATTAAATATGTCACTATACACTGAACATCTGAACCGTGAACCGTAGATTATCCAGTCAAGAACATATGATGAATGACAAACACTGGTGTAAAATGGAAAATGAACACTCGGGTGTAATGGTTCCACGTGAATGAAGGATTTATTGAATAATTGTACATGTTGTACACTGTATATTATAATTATCACAGGGTCGTTCGCCTATGTAAAGAGGCTACAGTGTGTCTTGAACAACAATGCCAGTATCTTGTGTAGCCTCTTTTAGCGACGATGCAGCCCTGCAGTCGTGCGTAGAGACGATCATAAATGTGTCGGATGTCATCTTGGGGAATAGTGTTCCATCCTAATTCCACCTGTTGTTGCAATTTGTGGAGGTTTGTTGCCGGTATTGCAGACCGCAGCAAACACCGTCCCATCATGTCCCGCACATGTTCAATGGGGGACAGGTTGGGTGATCGTGCTGGACAGGGGAGTTGACGAACACCTTCGAGAGCGCGTTGAGTAGCACGAGATGTGTGTGCACTGGCATTGTCCTGCTGGAAGGGGACATATCCTTGTCATTGTAGGAAAGGCAACAAATGGGCTGTATGATGTTCTGGGTGTAGCGTTCACTGTTCAATGTTCACTCAACAAACACCAGAGGCGTGTGGTCATTGTAGGCTATTATTCTTCAAACCATGATGTCAGGAGTTGGTCCCGAATGTCGATGACTTATACACTCTAGTTGTTGCCGCTCTCCTGGTCGACGCCGCACTTGCAAACGACCGTCACTGGTGTCAAGGCAGACTCTGCTCTCATCATTAAACACAACTCCGCGCCATTCATCCCTCCAGTTGCGTCGTTTGCGACACCATCCGAGGCGGACTACACGGAAATGAGGTGTGAGAGGAAGCCTGGCGAGCGGCCACCTTGATGGAAGCCCAGCGTCCAGCAAACAGTTGGTGATGGTCCTAACTGACACCCTGGGTGCAACAGTGGCCCTAATCTGTGCGGAGATCGCAGTGCGATCAGCAATGGCTGCTCGTCTGAAGCGGTGGTCCAGGCGGGAATCCGTATGCCGCTACCGTCCGGAACCAAGTTGACGCGCATGTGCACCTTCGTTGGACCACCGGCACCACCAATGATGCACAGCAGACACTTCCCTTCCTACGCGTTGGGCAATTCTTCTGATGGTCTATCTAGCCTCCCTCAGGCCCACAATACGACCTCGTTGAAAGTCCGTTAATTGCATGAAGTGTGGTCGTCTATGCCGTCGTGGCATGTCTACAACGCTTACTACATACAGGCCGCTGCTTGAAACAATAGAACTACTCTTTCACAGAGTCAACTGCAGTTTTATTGAGCTCAGCGGTGTTATGCCCAGTACGCGGTTCCTACTCTGTCCACAGCACAGCACTGTTAATCACTGCATTTACTCAGTGTCCCATGCGTATGTGGTGTTTCTACGTCACTGCTTTAATGGTGTTCATTTTTCATTTCCCCCTAGTGTATTGTCTGCGCCTCCTCCGTGCTAACACAGCTTCTACGTGTGGGCAGGAATCTCAACAGCGCTGCGTGCTCACTTCGCGGGGTCAAAAAACTTTGCAAATAAACTCATTATCACTCGAAAACTATTCGCTCAAATAGTTTTAAAACCATGATGCAAGGTCATCTTTTCTTTACTGCAAATAATTTCAACGTAAGAAATTATGAAGCAATGGTCTGTTGGTTATTTTTCTGGACGTGTACAGGAAAGAAAGTAGCAAGTGAGAGACTTTTTTGTTTTAAGAAATACACGGGTGACATGCGTGTGAAATGAATGAAACACCAAAGTTAATTATGCGCTACTCTTAAAACATTACCACATGTGAATTTATTGTTACAGTGTGCAGTATTTCAAAAATATTTCAGCTGAATAGGAGAGCGACAGCTACGAACTTTCAGTTTAAATAATATTACTAGTTATTAGTTAACGGATGTTTAGTTTGTAGCATCCATTATTATTTAACGCAAGAATCGCAAGTAAGATGGGGTAAGTGTATTTCGTTACGGCAATTTACAAGTTAATTCCCATTTCAACTTACACTTGCCTCACCCAATCAAATTCATAACTCACAGTTAAGAAAGTTCGGGGAAGTCATAGTTTGCCATAATTGGTGTCATTTTAAAAACATTCAAGCTATGCCTGCATTTAACCTTCATTAAACCTTGCACTTGAAATATAGTTAACACAGATGTTTTCTAGATTTTAAATATTTTAATTTATTACTGATTATAACAAAAATACTATGCGTTTGCATTTTGGAATAAGGAAACTTAAACCATTCATCGAATGATGAGTGATGAAATAAATACATGTACTATGATTTTGCATCTGTCCACGACTTTGATCCATTCAAACCCGGCACCTACAATTGTTTGTGTAACTCACAGGAAAGTTATTTTTGGCCAGCACTGTACACTGCGAGGCTCAAGGCCAAAGGATCTTCTGCGTGCTTAAATTATTCGTAAAATGTGCAGCGTGCTACTAGTCTAGTAGTGTCGTGTAAACTACATCACACATCAATTTTTTTTTGTAACACCTAAACCGTGAATTTATATGGGTGTTAGGATTTCCCATTTATGTTACGTAAACTGAAACACATTTCTTAACTTTCTTATACAACCTCAACCAATAAAGCAAGTATTGTTATCGCTAACATTCAGATTTAGGTTCATAAATCTCAAACCTAAACTGTACCTTATGTCTGGAATAAAAAGAATGTATATAACGAGTTGGGCTATTGTTCAGCATTTTATCATCAGTACAGTGCTTGTAGTTTTATATTTACTTAAAAGTTACATGGCTACTGCACTTTGCAAAAATTTTCAATAAAAATTTGCCCATATAAAATGTTAAACCATTATGTTTACTCATACAATGATAGTAGTGTTACGTGATTGCTGCTTTGCCCCGCCCGAGCAAATGGAAGTGAAGGACAGAGTAGTTGGATTATTTATTGACGCGTGCGCTATCAGATGCAACCGGAGACGCGGCGGCGGCAAGTCAAAGGAATGTTTCCAAAGCATGCATGTTATGTTTATCAAGGCGTGTGCCGCTCCCGAACTTGGGTATCGGGTGTCTTTGAGACATCTAAAGAATTCTCTCGATTACTGACCTCACTTCTCTCGGCTTGACTCGGGGTGCGGAGAACCTTCTAGGTCAAGGCCAGCATAGTATAAAAAGTACATCGGGCCTCCGAGCCCGTAGTTGTTGAATGGATGAAGTGACTGGAGTTCAGCGACGAGCGAGAAGAGAAGCGCGCGATGAGGGAAGTGACTAGCGGGAGAAAGGCTGCGACTGCGAGCACGGACGCAGCGAATAGTGCGCCATTGGACTGGATGCGTGAGTGAAAGACATCACAAATGATGACAACAGATAGACTGAACATGTGTAAATGATGACAATGAGTTATTTGACTGTAACCAAACAGACACATTAAGAAAGACGTTAATTAGAGTTGAAATAGACATTAAATATTGCGCTCGCTGTGAAATAAAAAGAGTAATAGTGGAGATAGATAATTTAAT
This sequence comes from Clitarchus hookeri, assembly GCA_002778355.1. Classification (NCBI taxonomy): domain Eukaryota; kingdom Metazoa; phylum Arthropoda; class Insecta; order Phasmatodea; family Phasmatidae; genus Clitarchus; species Clitarchus hookeri. The sequence continues at coordinate 123,462 of NQII01004203.1, forward strand.
GGTGTAAATAATAGCTGTGTAAATAAATTAAAAATCAAATTTAGTTAATTTATTTTTATTAAGACCTCCATCCCTCACGAGCTCAGATACGCCCCTCTGGCGTCCATGTAACAGTAGTATACAGTTAACAACCCTAAAAAATACATTTGTTTAATACTCACTGAATATCATATACAAATCCATAGAGTTATATAACCGCCAGCAAATTAAATATTCATTTATCTCTGCTGCTGATTGTCTTGAGAATATACTGAAATAATTGTCAAGGTTACAAATGCATATTTTTCTATAGCTCTTATTACTGTGGTTAAAAATAATGCTAAAATTCTGGTTTGCCTGTAAAATTCATTTATTTCTATTGCATATTAAATAGTGAATTTCTATTTTCTTGAACACTCTTACTTCTTTGGAATGAAAATTATTTAAACGCGTTTGTTTTAATTATAATAATTGGCAATGCTCGTCGTTTGCAAAAAGAACATCACAAAGCAGTTTCTTTAAATAGTTTACTTACAAAAATCCAGCTTTGAACGTGACACCTATATTATCTTAAACTAGAAAAAAAACCCTTAACAACACAACCACGCATGAAATGAAACGGTATATGGATTTCGCTGTTAAAATACAAGAATAATGTGATGTTCAGCTTTACAGCATAGGCACACCAAATTTTGTGTACCGTATAAAGATTCGGATCGTGTATGTTTCGAACTGACGTTAGATATAAAAGTTTTGTTCTGCATTTGAGTTGAAACAAAAATATAATTATTTACGGTTACACCAGCCGCTATTGGACGGAACGAATAGTGAAAGCAACTCGGAGCCTCAGGGGATTATTCCTTGGAGAGTGGTGACTCACCACGTGAACCCGGCGAGGCAGTCAGTTCTATTCCGCTGGCTCTCTTGTAACATTTGCCCCTGCACCATGTATTTGCAAAATATAATTAGGTTTTTTTTGGCGTTCCTGTTAAAGATATATACATAAAACCACGGAAATTTTTGAGCAGAAAAATATGTGATCCTTTGCTATGAAAGCCTTTTCTAACATTAATATACAACTTGTTTCCTGGAAAGATTTGAAATTTAATAATTAAATAAAAAATATGCTAGTATCATTTCTCACATTTTGTTTTTGTTTCAAGCTTATATCTTCAAAATTGACTTGAAAAAAATTGATTTTATTGACATAACCAATTCCCACTGATTTCAAACCAGGAAACAAACAGCCTTTATGGTGTCGGACTCCAAAAATTAATAATTTTCTATTTTTACCCAACGTTGTTCAACTTTTGCGCATTGTATGTAATGACATTTTCCTTAAATAAAATATTTACAATTTTTTTTAAATAATTTATGACAAATAGCAAATTTTTCTGTTTTGTTGCATCTATTATAACAAATACTAACTTGTAAAGAAGAAACATTAACAAATTAAACTGATCCCCTGGGCTACTGCGTGACGCATATGTAATAAATAAGCAAGCCATGTGTGTGAAGAAAAATTTTAAATATAAATAAATATTTCCTTATTTTAAAAACAAAATTATGTATGAACTGTTATTTGGTGATTACAAATAAGTCAAGCAGTAGACCACGGAATTAGATTATAATTTTTTTTTTTCATCTTTACAACTTAGTAATGATTGCAACAAAATAGAAGAATTTTGTGTTCGGCATAAAATTATTCAAAAAATATATAGTGTAACAAATTTTTATTTGAGGAAAATGTTATCGCATACAATGCGTACGAGTTGAACCACGTTTGGTACAAATACAAAATAGTTAATTTTTTGGGGTCCACTTTTCATCTAGTTTTAGTTAGATTAGTATCTTTAGGATAACCTCCCATAAATTTCTGTGAATTTTTATTTTCTTATATATTTAAATAGCTTAAGATTGCAGTTTATACACATGTAATTTTATTTTCTCTTCGCAGCAGCCTATTTAAAACGTGAGTAAATTTATTTGCACCTCAGAGGAACGAACTTTTGATATTTTAACTAAAGTTTGTGATATAAGGAAATTACTTTAGCTTAGATTCTTTTCCGGGTTATTAGCTTTTTGTGTAAACCCCGGGACTCTCAAAACAGACAAAATGAAAGGCAGTCCATCATAGTTTTCATAGTTTTCGTACGGCAATTTTCTTATTAAATTTTGCATGGCTGCCCATCGTAAGCCTAGGAGAGGTGTATAAGGCGCCTCAAAGTTATATAAATGTGCGTTTACAAAGAAGAGTCATAAAACACCTGTTTTGAGACTTTTGACTGGTTTTATATTCAACCGACGCTGCTAACTCAATTTCGGGCAGATGAGTATTTCTAAGGGCTTAAGTAAATATTTTGTCATAATCTACCAATGATATTTTGGTTCAATGCAAGAGTTAACCATTTTTCTCGGACTTGTTAGTAATAATTTTGAAAATTTCACCACATTTTTATCTACCAAGAACATACCAGAGGTATGAGAACTTGTAACTTTATTATGCATGCTATCAGAGGTGTAATAATTTTCTACATATTAATTTTAGACTTTGATAAATTTTACTCAAGACATAAACTCCTGTATTTAATATTTTATCACGTAATTTTAAATCTTAAATGACTCTTGAAAGAGAGGTGATAGTTAAATTTATTGAAAAGTTTTAATTTTGTCCGACTCAGTTTTCAGTTCAAATGCATCCTAGTTAAATTTTCACAGATATTTTGTGTTTTCACATTTGCAACAACGAAAGTTTTTCTTTAAATAAAAAATCTACAAGCTGAATGTGTTATGTTAATGTAGAGTTGTACGTAGTTAGCCACATTTTATTGGTTTCCATCATACAAAGGTTATGAAGTTTCATTGTCATATTTGTGTTTTCTGTTCAATTATAAAGGGTTTATTGCTTTTTTATGCGTCTTTTTCCATCTACATTTCTGATGTTTAAACGCAGTCAATTTGGAATTTAGTAAGATTTCTTCCAATTTACGTACTTTCCACAGAAACGCGCGCGCGATAAATTTTCAGATTGCAAAGAGAAAGGCGCCAACTTCTGTCAAATATTCACACACAAACACAAACACACATACACACACACACACACTGCAATAGCTTATTATCACACATTCAGATACATTCTAAATACATGGGTAATACAAATATTATGTTGCACTCATAAATAAAATTAGACTTACTCTTTTGCTCCTGAAAGTACCTACTGTGGAGTGATGACTGTCAANGATTGCAAAGAGAAAGGCGCCAACTTCTGTCAAATATTCACACACAAACACAAACACACATACACACACACACACACTGCAATAGCTTATTATCACACATTCAGATACATTCTAAATACATGGGTAATACAAATATTATGTTGCACTCATAAATAAAATTAGACTTACTCTTTTGCTCCTGAAAGTACCTACTGTGGAGTGATGACTGTCAATGTCGTCTGGCCGGCCATCTGCTGCATGTCACAGGTTTACGCATATTTAGAATTGCTTTTTACTCCTGAAAGTACCTACTGTGGAGTGGTGACTGACATTGTCGTGTGGCCGGCCATCTGCTGCATGTCACAGGTTTACGCATATTTAGAATTGCTTTTTACTCCTGAAAGTACCTACTGTGGAGTGGTGACTGTCATTGTCGTCTGGCCGGCCATCTGCTGCATGTCACAGGTTTACGCATATTTAGAATTGCTTTTTACTCCTGAAAGTACCTACTGTGGAGTGGTGACTGTCATTGTCGTCTGGCCGGCCATCTGCTGCATGTCACAGGTTTACGCATATTTAGAATTGCTTTTTACTCCTGAAAGTACCTACTGTGGAGTGGTGACTGTCATTGTCGTCTGGCCGGCCATCTGCTGCATGTCACAGGTTTACGCATATTTAGAATTGCTTTTTACTCCTGAAAGTACCTACTGTGGAGTGATGACTGTCAATGTCGTCTGGCCGGCCATCTGCTGCATGTCACAGGTTTACGCATATTTAGAATTGCTTTTTACTCCTGAAAGTACCTACTGTGGAGTGGTGACTGACATTGTCGTGTGGCCGGCCATCTGCTGCATGTCATGCTCAGCTGACTGGCAGGTTTACGCATGTTTACAATTGCTTTTTACTCATGAAAGTACCTACTGTGGAGTGGCGACTGTCATTGTCGTCTGGCCGGCCATCTGCTGCATGTCACAGGTTTACGCATATTTAGAATTGCTTTTTACTCCTGAAAGTACCTACTGTGGAGTGGTGACTGACATTGTCGTCTGGCCGGCCAGCTGATGCATATCATGCTCTGCTGACTGGCAGGTTTACGCATGTTTAGAATTGCTTTTTACTCCTGAAAGTGCCTACTGTGGAGTGGTGAATGTCATTGTCGTCTGGCCGGCCATCTGATACATATCATGCTCTGCTGACTGGCAGGTTTACACATGTTTACCGTTGCTTTTTACTCCTGAAAGTGCCTACTGCGGAGTGGCGACTGTCTTTGCCGTCTGGTTGAACAGATGATGCATGTCATGCTTAGCTGACTGACAGGTTTACGCATGTTTAGAATTGCTTTTTACTCCTGAAAGTGCCTACTGTGGAGTGGTGAATGTCATTGTCGTCTGGCCGGCCATCTGATACATATCATGCTCTGCTGACTGGCAGGTTTACACATGTTTACCGTTGCTTTTTACTCCTGAAAGTGCCTACTGCGGAGTGGCGACTGTCTTTGCCGTCTGGTTGAACAGATGATGCATGTCATGCTTAGCTGACTGACAGGTTTACGCATGTTTAGAATTGCTTTTTACTCCTGAAAGTACCTACTGCGGAGTGGTGACTGGCATTGTTCTCTGGCCGGCTAGCTGCTCCATGTCATACTTAGCTGACTGGGTTTACGCATGTTTACAGTTGCTATTTACGTTTAAAAATGGGATTTTTGTGTAAGTCTCCGTATGTTCTTTTTTTTTCACTGTGCGCACATGTACAAAATATGCATTTTTTATTAATTCCCAAAATTTACACGGTTTTTTCTGGATTCCGCTATTGCAAAACTATCCTATCGGAATAACACGGTTTGTACTTCAGACTAAAGCGCTAGCGTTATTGTGTTCATAAAAAGGTTTTGGTTGACTACATGCGTAATTACTGAGACGTTATTAAGCCCACTGGTTGGTACGAGCTATATATATAATGTAGTAGGATTTAATTTGATATAAAATAGTAAAATTGGTTTTGGAAAAATTTCTCTAATCTCTATATTTTGTTTTACGTTTAACACATTGGATTTATTTTATACATTTTCTTACATGGGCGTGGTATTTTTCGGCCTTTCAGTTTAGTTGTGTCCTTCAGTTTAGTTGTGTCCCATTTTTAGGGAAATGAAGAAAGCTAACCCATTAGTTTTGGAAGAGATTTACCCCGTCTCCTCTTTCATAATGAATGGACTAAATTATATATATTATATGTCAGCTAAACAGTGAACATAAGTCAACGTGCCCAGTGAATTTCGCTCTCTCCGATAAAGAAGCCCGGTATATAATAATAAACAAAAACTTTCTCGCCTTTGAGAAATAAAATGCCTTACAAAATACGTTAAAAATTGAATGAATTGATGACGACTCTAGTAGAGAGGTTTCGAAACTTACGAAAAATGCTGCCAATTTTCACTAAATGTGTAGGCTGATGTATAGTAGGATTTAAATAATCCGACCCCAAATACGTAGTATTAAAGAAACACATAACGAGGTGCGTTGGGCCCTGGACGAAAATAGAAAAAGACACCATTACAGGACTGACACACGATGTTTGTTTTTCTTCCAAATGAAGGGTTAAGTATAGCACGTATTTTATTAGGCATCTGTAGCAAGATTCAAAATGATTTTTAATAACTTTACTTTTAATACTGTCACAGATTTATTTATAACGTCCATTAAAACATTCATCAGTTGATACAACAAAACATCATAGTCTTCGTTTGTCTTTGGCATTTTCCTCTATGACATGTGTGTTCTAGAAGCACTTATAATTCTTCGAGTGCTTTCTTCCCCTACACTCGCCCTCAAAAGTGGCACAGTTTACAAGTTCGAGAAAATTCATGAAGTTAGTGTGCTTGATGCTACTCAGTGCTCTTGTGAACAGGTCTGCTTCCGTATCTTCACTTTTTCTGTTGTATATTTGATTTCAATATCATCGCGTTGAACTACTTCCTGTATGAAGTGTTCCTTTATTGCGATGTGTTTAGATTTTTAACTGGCGACAGGGTTCACTGCCAAGTTTTGAGCAGCTTGGTTGTCATTGAAAATAGTAATCTTATTCTGATTGATACCTAAGTAATATATTAATTGTTTCAGATATATGGCTTCCTTGGCAGTTCCCAGCTCTTAGATTCCCAACTTACAGTCCCTCCAGCATATTGAAAACAGAATCCAGTATAGGATTTGCAGTCAATAGGACATGCAACCTAATCTACATTGGTTATTCCAACGATGGGTTTTCCAATCTTCTTGTAAACTAGACAAACATATTTTGTTCCTTGTAGGTTTCGGAGAGTCCTCTTTGCAGAGCGCCAATGTTCATTTCCAATACAAGAATTAAATTTACTCAAATAACTGACGTTATAAGATATGTCCGGACGTGTACATTAATGAGCCAATAAGATTTTGGTATGACAGCTTACTATGTTCTTCAGAGTTTGCTTTTATTAGCTTCAATCCAGGCTCCATCGGAGTTTTAACACTTTTACAATATGATGTTGAATCTGTATAGTGTATACAATATATTTTTACTGATTTACTGAAATAACACCTTGATTCCGAGAGAGTATTACATATCTCCCAAATCTCGCATTTCAAATTTCATTAATTTATGTTTTATGTCGTTCAAGGATGTATTAAATGACGCAATGATTATATCGTCAACATAAACGGCGACGATTACTTTCTCTCCCCCTGTTAATGAGCTGTATATGCTGGGATATGCAGCAGACGGTGTAAATCCAAGATGTTTTAATGTTACATCAAGTTTGGCAAACCTCTGCCATCAAGCCTGTTTTAATCCATACAAGGCTCTTTTAAGAACACATACTTTCTTTCCTTTTCCACTTTTCAAGTCATCCAGCATTCTTTTTTACTTCAAGAATAGCTCTCGAACCTCACTATCGCTTTCTTCAATAATTATTTATTGAAGAAACTTTTCAAGATCTGATGGTTTCTCCACGTAAGCATTTTCCTCTAAGTTCTCATTCAGAAAATCGGTTGAGAGGAGTTGACTTGTTCTCAAATTTTCTCCAAAAGAAAGTCCTAGCATGAGCCGGATTCAGCTTAGTTTTGCCACAGGAGCGAATGTTTCTGAAAAATCAACATTTGGGCGTTGAGCAAAGCCACGCGCAACTAGACGAGCATTTTTTCTTTCTAATAATCAATCTGAGTTAAATTTTTTATTGAGCACTAATATATAACTTATTGCATTTTTCTCTTTTCCCTATCAAATAAGATCCACGTTTCACTTTTTATACGGGGTTTTAATTCACTTTAATTGCTTCATGCCATCTTCAACTTCTTCAGTTGGGAATGAATTGATTTCATTACATAAGCATGACATTTCAAATGCTTCCATCCAGTTAGGTGGCTTCCTATCATGCTGAGGTCTCAGTGGTTTTCAACTTTCGTTTCCATCATTTACGTCTTGCATAATATCAACATCATAATTTTCTTCTTCGTGATTAGTAAAGCATTTTTGGTTTTCTTCTTCCTGTAGAAGAATGAAGTCATTATTTCTGGAGTCGTATTTATAATTTTAGTTGTTGTGCAGTACCTTAACATCTCTACTGATGGCCATTTTATTAAGAGTTGGCTTCCATATCCTAAATGATTTTTATACTTCAGAATATCCCATAAATATGCCTCATTCTGCTGTTGCTGCAAATTTTCCTTTCTTAGAAAACATATTCAGGACAAGTTATTTTGCTCCCAAAACATGTAGGTGTGGTAACAGATGGTACATGACCAATCCACCTTTTAAATGGTGTTTCACCGTCCAGACTACTAGAAAGGCGCCGGTTTAACAGGTAATTTGCTGTGTAAATTGCTACAGCCCAAAATGTGGTACGTCATTTTGCTTCCATAGAAGAGTTTTGCATTCAGCAAGACCATTTTGCTAAGCGTGTACGTAAATTCGTTGTTGAAATATTTGAAAGCATCTAAGACTTAATTCTTATGCTTCAATAAATATACATTCGTGTATCTTGAGTGTTTGTCGATGAATGCAACGAAATACCGCTCTTCCCCTGGTGACTGGACGCAGAAAGGTCTCCATACATCCGAGTGGATAATCTCCAGAAGCTATGTAGATTTGTAGAATTATTTTTTTTTGAGTGGCAATCTTGAAAATTTGCCTTGAATGCATGTTTCACAGTCTTCTAATTTGCCACTTGCATTGAAAGTTAATGCAACCAACATTCCATTTTTGAGAGCTATTTTCATGTCATTCTTATTTAAATGACCTAATTTTTATGTTAAATCGTAAAAGAAAAATTGCATGAATCATCAACAATTTTGCAATGTTGATATGAAATGTAGTATAAATTAATCTCAAATTTTAGAGCTTTGAGAATAACATTTTCTTTAATAGCTGTAATTTTAGCTATATTTTTGGTGAGAAAAACAATGATACCTTTATCTGTCACATTTCCCACAGACCTTAAGGTTGAGCTGAGGCTAGGCACAAACAATGTGTTGGTTAGGTTAACTGTCCAATTATTTTTGGCAATTCTCAACTGAGCTTAACCAGAACCTTCAATTATAGCAATTCCTTCCTGAGAAGCTATATTTAAGCTTTATTTTAGAAGTTTTTTGTCGAGTTGTAAAAAGTTTGTCTTATTTGCACACATGTGCGAAGTGCATTCACTATCGAGACACCAAGTGTAAGAACGCAGTTCTGTATGTGAACCCTTTAGAAATTATTTAACGTTAATTTGATCCTCTTTGTATTACTCTTTGCCTTCATAAGTGACTACGGTATCTGGAGATCGTAAAAATAAGTTCATGAAGTTAAAAATAATATTATTTTAACATGGTAGCAGTGCAATGGTTTTTTGTCCACTGAATTTATTTATGCAGTGAAGATCAAATAAATAATAATGGCTTTAATTACAAGAGTGTTTCCAAAGTTAGAAGACAACAGTTTTGATAACTGAAAATTTCGGATACATTTCATTTTAAGAAAATGATGTAATAATAAGTATGAAAAATGATGTGACAGAATTGAAAAGTAAGAGAGATGATAAATAATATGAAAATCTGGGGACTATGGATGCAAAAGCTCGTTCTATTTAGAATACGTAAAAGATGCAAAGTATATTTTGCTATGATGGATTCGCTTAAAAAGGAATTTTAACGAAGGAGCACAATATCAAAACTCTTGTTAAGACAAAAACTTTCTCACATTTATGTGTACAGGGGATTTGCGGAATCATTTTATGGCATTACCTTCCTTGATACGTGATTTTAAAACCATGGGATTGTACGTGGATATGGATGACAAAGTATGTCACCTACTTTTAGTCATGCCAGGAATATATAATAATGCAATCACAGTATAAGAAACAATGGGTACAGATATGACAATAGACTTTGTCAATTCCAAACTTATGGATGCGGAATTGAAAATTAAAATAAATTGTTATCGAATGTAGCAATAGAATGTATCAACATGTCGAGCAGCGTGGTGTGGCAGTGCGGTGCGGATATTATGCGTTTTTGGCGCGCTGTTTCTGAGAGAAAGTGTTTTGGGTGCGGTGAAATTGGGCATTTACGTAAGGCTTGTCCTAAGTCGGGAAACGGGGTTTGACTGGATTTAGGCGCGGGTTTTCAAGTTGGGTGAAAGTGAAGCTAGCACGCACGATAAGGAAGTGTTCAGTTTTATTTCTTGTGGCAAATATACATTTTCTGCTTTAGTTGACACCGAGGCCACTCACTGTGTTATAAGTTCTAAATTTTTGAAAAGGTTGCTGGAACCGATTATTGTCTCTAATAGACCTGCAACGTGCTCGCTGTAAAAATGTTTTTGCGTGGAAAATAGGGAGGTTATTAAGAATAGCTTGGCCGTGCCCTTGCACTTTATATTTGGTAATTTTTCATGGACTTTTCCTTGTTGGGTGTCTGCAGGCCTTAATCATGATATAAGTTTAGGCCTTGAGATTTAGGGCAAGTTAGGGCATCAGTTAATCTAGACGACTATTACCTATTTTTTGGCTTTGCTCGGAATATTCGGATCGCTCTTCAGGTTGAAGTCATTCCTGAGATTTTTCCATCTATACACGACGCAAACAATTATTTTCCGGAGGACTTTAATATTGTATTGGATAAGTTGCGTAAGGAGTTAAGTGACGTCATCAGTCCCAAAATAGAAACATTCGACGTTCTTCCGTTCAAATTCTCCCTTACGGACGATGTTCCGGTACGTGATCGCCATTTTAAATGTCCTCCAACTAAGTTGCATGCGTTTAGAGAAATAATTGATAAATCGTTAGATGCAGAGGTTATAGTTCCTTCAGCGTCCTACTATTTTTTGCCAGGCTTTTTAGTACGTAAGAAGGATAATGACAAATATCGTTTAGTTGTCAATCACTCTTTAGTAAATAAAAAAATTAATAAGAATCGATTTCTGTTGCTCACAATATATTGTGCTATTCATTATTTAGGTAAAGCCCGTGTGTTTTCCGTTTTGTATTTAAATAATAATTTTCACCAATGTTAGACTCTTGTTGCAGAAATTGCACCACCTTTAGCACACCTTGGAGTAAGTTTGAGTTTACGCGCATTCCCATGGGCTCAAACTTCGGGAGTCAAGCCTTGTCCAGGGTCTTAGATTTTGTATTGTCTGAATTTAAATACAAGTTTATATGTAATTATATAGATGGCATCATTGTGTACAGCGATGATTTAGAGTCCTGCCTTTCGCATCTGCGCCAAGTATTTTTAAAATGCTCGAGGTAGGGTTGACGGTTAATCCCGACCTTGGTTCTCGTAAGGTCAGATTTTTAGGTTATTTACTCTGTGAAGGCCAAATAATTATTTATCCTGATAGTGTCGCTCCTATATTGAATTTCCTTCGCCCAAGAACTTTAAAGGGAGTTCAGAAATTTTTAGGCCTTTTAGGTTACTACTCCAGGTTCATTGAGCATATTTCTGAATTGGCAGTGCCCTTAAAGAAGAAGGGAGTAAAGTTTGTTTGGGGCCAGGGGCAAGAGTCGGAGTTCTCTGTTTTAAAGCTGAAGCTGTCTTCCCCTCCGGTGTTGCATTTACCGGATTTTTCCCATTGGTTCGTCATGCAGGTCGACGCGTCGTCAGTGGCCTTGGGCGTTGTACTTAGTCAAAGGGCCGACTTAGGTTTGGCTCCTATTTCTTTTGCCAGCCGCAGTCTAACCGAACCGAAACGTAGACTGGGAATCTACGAAAAGGAAACATTGGCCAGTATTTATGATTTAGAAAAGTTCGCTTCGTGCATTCAACACGATGAGTGTGATCTATATACAGAAAATCAGGCGCTTAGCAGAGTTTTGAACCATCCGCAGGAGTTAGGGAAATTAGGTCGATGGGTTTTACGCTTATCACGTTTTCGTTTCAAAGAATTTTACGTTCGTGGCTCCGACAACCAGGTAAAGGATGCACTTTCAAGGATGTATGATCCTGTAGACTTTGAGACAGTCAATGATCGTGATTCTGGGATGTCGTTGAACCTTATGCAGGATTTTCCCGAAATTTTTGTTAAGCTCCTTCAGGCTAAGGCGAGCGATGCTTTATTTTCTCAGGTGAGAACGGATCTTAGTGCGGGATCTGTGCTTCCTTATACGGAAATAAATTACGTTTTGGATTTTACCGGAAAAAATGGTCGTGGTGCCGGAATCTTTAAGGCCTATGGGACTTTCGTATTTTCCCGATTCGGTTTTCGGCGGGAATTTGGGGGTCAGTAAAACCTTAAATGAGATAGCCGTCCAGTTTTCTCGGCCAACCTTAAAGAGCATGTATCTAAATTTGTAAGATCTTGTGAGTTGTGTCAAAAGTGCAAACAGTAAGAGCATACTAATGTGGGCCAGGTGGTAAAGCAGGTGCCGCAGGATCCTTGGAGAGTTGTTCACTTGGGCAGATTTGGACCTTTGATTCTATCCAAAAAGGGAAATGTATGCATTTTGATTTTTTTGGATGCTTTTACCAATTTCGCATTTTTTTTTTTTTTTTTTTTTTTTGCCACTCCGAAATATGAAGGCTTCTTCCATAGCTACGGCCCTCACGGCACATGTTAGGAAGGTTTTTAGTTCACCTATGGAAATTGTTACTGATAATGCAAAATATTTCATCTCCATTTCCTTTAAAGATATGTATTTTCGCTGGGCAGTTAAACATTTTAAGGCCTGTTTGAAAATTTTCTATAATCAGGACCATACCAAGTGGTACCAGGACCTTTATTTCATTAATATAGAGTTTAATAGTGCACTCCATGATTACACCGGAGTTCCTCCTCTTTCTTTTCTTGGCCGTCACCTTGGTCATCCCCTGTTAAATATCTGGAACATCCCTCCCTTCCCGTCCCCTCTTCATGATGCTGACCGTAACCGCCTGCTAGGTCCACCACAGGCTCGATGCTGCAAAGCAGCAGGTTAGTACTAAAATGGACAAGGATAGATTGCCTATAACGTACAATGTAGGGGACCTGGTCTTATGCAAAAATTACATTTTGACGGACTTGGGAAAAGATTTGACGGGCAGATTAATTCCAAAGTTTTGTGGACCTTTTAAAATTCATAAGTTTCTTGGCCCAAATACTGTAAGTCTTGTTTCGCCCAGCTCCATTCGCTCATTTCGTAAAGTTCACGTATCACAGTTAAAGGTCCTTGTGCCACGCAATTGATCTTTAATTGTTTGTATACGTTTTTCTTTCTGAGCTGTGCTGATTGTTTGATCTTTTGTTAACGCACGTGTGTATTCATACATTTGTTCCTTTATTTTTCTTTTTGTCCTTTTTTAATTTCCCCTTATGTTTTGTTCCCGCCTTCCGACCGATCCGTGCGGAATTTGTCCCGCCTTACTGACTTCTTCTGCCTGGGCTCCCGGCAAGCCCGCCAGACAAGGAGGCTGTGCCCCTGTTTGTTCCGTCGGCCGCAACCCGTTTAACATCTGAGTGTTACAGTCCGCAGTAGCCGAGAAGACACTAAGTCTCAAGGCGCTGAGATGCCTGGTTGGTTCTCGGCTGCCCACCGTCTCCGGAGACCTACTTGAAGATTGAGCTGGTCGCTCCTTCACTCGAATAGTTGCAATCTGGACATTGACCTACATGTCATTGTGTTTTTCTACAAATCTATGGACTGTCTATCAACGTTCTAATCTACTGTTTTCAGTCTATTTTCAGTGTTTATGTATATGTATCGACTTGGACTTAGATCATAAGAGAGTAGTCGCCAGGGTACAGGTTTCAGGGTAGGGGTTGCGCCGTTTGCCCCGATGTCGTTATAAGTGTGAGCGCGCTCTATTTCAGCGGTCAGTGGCAGACTCTTTGCTCGTGCTCGCATCCCATACCTTGTTCTCCTTCTACGCCCTTTCCCCTCATTCCCTTTCCCACAAGCGTGCGTATTAGCTGTGATTGGTGGCAATAGTTTCTTTAAGGCCTTGCGTGGCCCAGCTCAGGGCCTGTTCTACTCTGCTGCCGCCTTTACTGCCGCTACTTCTGCTCAGTTCGTCGGCCCTGCTTCAGCCTGCCTGCACTTCACTTCCACGAGAATTATGACAACCTGATCTAGTCATTTACACTGAGCAATGGGGATATTTTGCGCTGAGTCGTGGAAAACGATGTTTCTTTGTTTGCGATAGGGTTTTTAACCGTTCTGTTGGTATCCATTTCTAAATTTCGTTTCGGTTGCCGTTCTAAATTACATTTTGCTGCAACTATATGGTGTCGCATCTGCTGTTCCTCTTGTTTTCAAAGTGTCGTGATTGTCTTTGTTTGCCGCCCAAGTTTTACTGAAGTTCTGATAATTTTCCGTTTCCACAACTCATTCGTAAGGGCTCCGTTTTTAATGTTTTAAAGTGTTGTGTTTTAACGGCAGGAGTTTTGATGGGTCACATTCGACTGCCTCCCACTCTAATCTTTTTATTGTAACTTTTAATATATTTTTATAGGATTGGAGGCTTTACTGGGCCGTGAGTGATAGCCCTCATTCCTTAGTTATTTAAATGAATTACTGCAGCACATAATAAATTGCTTTTAAACAACTATAAACAGTTGTATTTTAAATCATTCTGTATTGGCATTTACGGGAGCCAGTATTAAATAGATTTTGTGTTGGTGCCAAGGGTAACATTTTATATTGATTGTCACTGTTGGAAAGTTTGGTATTTTTAATAATATTGCTATTTTTGTGTGTATATTTATATTGATTCATATATGCCTTATGGCAATGTATTCTTCTCTTATGTATTATTGTATACAACTGTTATCAAAGGGCGTTAAATCTTGATTTGTCTTATGCAATTTATTTGTGATACGACACAAAATGATACATAAGGTAGGAAGAGTATTACAGGTTATTTAAAGAAGTACAACAACCATACTGTTGTTTGGAAACCGAAGAAACAAAATATTTTAACACTTTCAAGCTCAAAAGCTGAGTATGTAGCGCTCAGTTCATGTGCAATGGATTGCAAGTTTTTTGGGTCAGTTAATAAATACAATTCTAAAATTCTCTGTATATCCGATAGTAATATTTGATGACAATCAGTCAACTATTAAAATGGCTATCACTTTGGCGACAAAACGAACCAAACATATCGATGTTAAACATCACTCTATTAAAGACAACGTACAAAGCAACCACATAGAGATATTAAATATATTGTCCCCTGAGCAAATAGCAGATTCTTTAACAAAATATTTACCTGCGACTGTATTTACAATGTTAAGGGATGAATATATATCTGTTTATTTATCTTTTTATAAAAAAAACAGACATCAAAAATTAATTATTTTTGTGCAGAATTGAAGGAGGATGTTGGAATACAATTATGTATGTGATCTCTTTGGATATTATATACAATTGGTTTGATACTCTTTTTATTATTCTGTGGCTTGATAAATGACGATCTAAAAATTGTAAAAATTAATTGGTTCATGAAGTTAAAAATAATTTTATTTTAAAACCAAGATGATTTTCTTGTAGCACTATCAGATGGGGGACACTGTTCTACTTTGAATATTGGCTGTTCATTTTTAGAAAAATTTCAGCGACAGTTTTTTGCCAAATGTCCAACTTAATTACAAATATAATATCTACCATCAAATTCAGTTGGTTTTTAGCCTAAATTCCGAAGAAAAAAAATACTTATGAGATCACTTTCCTGTTTGTTTATGTTAGTATGTGTGTACGTGTGTGTCTGCGTGTGTCTGTGCGTGTGTGTCCCCTCCTTCAATTTTTGAACGCGTTAACCGAATTTCACCAAACCCGGTACACTTATACTACTAAGTAAGGACATCTGACTTATAGTTTTAGAACTTGACAGGCACTTTCATTCAAAATGGCGGCCATTTTAAAATGTACGGCGATATTTCATTTCTCGGAAACCATTCAACCGATCATAACCAAATTTTGCATGCTTACAGCGAAAGTTGTATGCATCAAATTCAGATATGAAAATTGTTGTAGGTAAGCCATTTTGGGAGATAGAGCAACATGAAAAAATAATGCTTCTATGTTTTATCTTGAAAACTGCTAAACCAATTTTATTCAAATTTGGCAAGTAAGTAATACTATGATAGGCCAAATAAATATAGGTAAATAAACATTATTGTGCATTTATTTTGAAAATGGCATGTCTATAAATATTTTATATTTATTTCGAATAACAACTATATCATTAGGCCAATTTGAACCAAATTTTGTACGCTGACAGTATTACAAGCATCAAATAAGCCAAATTACAAATATTTTCCGCCATTCTGTAAAATAGCACTACATTAATTAATCAAGTTTTTGTGTAATTACTCAGTAAACAATGGACACATTCGTACCAAATTTGGCAATTAAGTCGTACTGCTGCAGTTGATATGTAAAAAAATGTTTCAAGTATGTCAGACATATATTTTCAAAATGGCGGCCATCTAACTACTTTTAGCATATATATTTTCGAAACCATTTAACCAATTCCAACTTAACTTTGTATGCTGACAGTTTTATTTGTATTCATAAAAAATTGTCAATGCAAAGCCTTATTTCTCCGTCATTTTGTAAGATAACCCCACATGAAATAATATAGTATTTATGCCGTTTCTCAGGAAGCAATCAACTGATTTCTCTCAAATTTGGCGAAGAAGTTGTACTGTGGTATATTAATTTATACTTTTTAAATATGTGAGTTTCTTATTTTTTGAATGGCGCGTGTACAAACATTTTAGCTTAGTGTGCTCTATCAACGAAACTATGTAACAGATTTAAATTTAACTATGTATATTGTATCTATGACAATAATCGAATGTGCTAATATGTAAACTTTTTCCCTCCATTTATGAAGATCGTCACATCATCAATGGAGTTTTATGCCATATATCGAGCACCAATCAACCGATATGCATACAGAGATCCTCCTTTGCCGGATTTCTTGCAAAGTAGTGCCAGGTTAAAACTGAACATTTTGTCATATTTGCGGAATGATTCGACTAAATTTTGCACACGTAAAGTAGGTCGTGTTAAGTTACATTACTTGAATGATTTTAAAAATGGTGGCTATATAAATATGTTTATATGTTTGGCATATATATTTAACCATTTAACAATTTCAATCAAACTTTTTTTGCTGACATCATCTATTACAAACACAGTGTACAGAGCCTCTTTTTAAGCAATTTTGTAAGATAGCCCTATTTAAGAAAATAAGGTTTATATGACATATATCAGAGACCAATCAACCAATTTCCATCAAATTTTTCATACAAGTAGCATTATGGTAGGACATGTAAACTTGTGTGTTTTAGTGGCTCAGACACTTATTTTCAAAATAATGGCTGAGTAAATATTTCAGGTTAGTGAACCCTATCATTCAAAACAGTACACTGATTACATCCAAAGTTGATGCTCCGTGTCCTACCTCCGTGATGCAGTTGATTGGAAGCTAGCTTAATTTTACGAGTTTTTCCGAAATCAAATTCCGGTTAAGTAACTAGTGTATTTTAATTATCTTTGTACTGTTTCACATGTTTCTGGTTTCATCTCTTATATTATTGCTGTAAATGAGACGTCAACGCCTATCTAACATCTAATAAGATTTCAAGAACTTCACTAAAATTTATTTGCGCCCATGCAGAGGAAAGTAGGCTCATAAGTTTTCAGTAACTTCTGTTATTCCTTGCTTCGCTTTCCTACAGAAATTTTTTATTTTCAAAGCCTCTGGAGTAGGCAACTTGTCTCGAGATACAATTGCGATATGAAAATTTTCAAATGTGTGTGACAATGAATAAAATATCTTGATATCTTGATCATCATTAATTTTAATATCCATTTCAGAATGTTTATCTACAATATCTGTGAATTTATTCAGATGATCTAAAATGTCGTCATGGTCCATCATTTTGTGTAGGAGTAACTTTCTTAACACAGTAGCTTTCGCGCTGGACCTTTGCTTTCGAATATTTTACTCTAAGTGTCCCAAACATCTTTAGAAGTTGTGCAGCATTTAATTTGTTTTAATTAAGCAGGAGTAATCATTATAATTAATTCGCTATTTGTAATCAAATCCTCCTGAATCCATTTCGTTTTTTTCTATATCATCATTTTCTGGCCTGGAAAACTTTCCAGAACATATTTCCGAAGAACATTTCTAGTTAAAAGTGCCTGAGCCTGCAGTTTCCATGTGTCATAATTATCTCTTTTTGATGTATCGATGTGATAGCTGTTCAAAGCTGCACATTTATATATATATATATATATATCACTAGTTTGATAAATAATATATACGTACTCCTATTAGAGATATGAATAGTCTGAGTTTAGTAATCGCAATATCCCAGGTCGGGTCACTCCCGGATGTTCGCATGTGGGAATCGTACAGAATGATGCCGCTGGTCGGCGGGTTTTCTTGGGAATATCCCGTTTACCCCGCTCTTAAATTCCGGTGCTGCTCTATACTCACCTCAATTACCCTCATAACAGTTTACTTCACTCACTAGTTTGTCTTTGGCATGTGCTTCTATGACATGTGTGTTCTAGAAGCACTTATATTTCTGCGAGAACTTTTATTCCCAACAGCACCCGCATTTTAACTTGACGCTGTGTGAGACAATGCGTGTCAAATGTGTAGGATCAGGACCTGATAAG
The DNA here is from genome assembly GCA_002778355.1 of Clitarchus hookeri. NCBI lineage: Eukaryota > Metazoa > Arthropoda > Insecta > Phasmatodea > Phasmatidae > Clitarchus > Clitarchus hookeri. The sequence goes on from NQII01004203.1 coordinate 141,780, forward strand.
AGAACTTGTGTGTGACGTGATAGCCAATGAAGCAATGTATCTAAGGCAGCGTCTTGTAAATCTGTACTGGATGATGAGGCTGCGAGACGTCACGAGCACTTCGATGATAAGAAAACCAATGATTCGTGTGCTGCATTTGCAGGGTTTTTATTCTTTCTCCAGATTATCATAGAATATGAGGAGGACTAAGCAAACGTTTCCCGTTTGATCAAATGGGTGGAGACTCGTAATCCACGCATGCAACTAGTTGAAAAGAAGAAATTCTCAATGTACTTCCTCGAGCTCAACCGCACATTCAGAAGGACATGATGTTCTACTAATATCCGGCAAATATGTGAAGGCATCTCTGCGTTAGTATAGTACGTTTGATACTTAAAAGAGGTTGAAATTTTATACTGAGCAACGGACATTGTAAGAAATATTTTTTTTTTGGAAAAGCCTATTTGTGTTCGATTGCGAATTTTCAGAGGAGATGTCTGTACCCGATTCCGTTGTAACTTTTGTATCTATGATTTTGAACGGCTCGAATTTACAAAATCAGCCGAGTTACGATTGACAACTGTCTTTAACAGTATCTCAGCATTTAATACGCGTAGTCGGCCCAGTTCCTCCAGGAAAGCATACAATTTAAACGCTAAGAGGTGACGCTTCCATTGCATACACACGCCTTTGTACACGCGAGAACTATGTCCATAAATAATATGGTGGAAATATTCTACAACTTGGTCTCATCATGAGAATTGTGCGTCAAAGTAATGAGCTCCGCCGATTTAGGCAGTTCCGCTATAGGCTACAGCACTAAAACACAGGTCTTGTGTTCCCGCGTTCTTTGCAGCTAGGAGTCTTTATGACTTCTACACTGGACATTTCCCACCGACACAAGAGGCTTTCCTGTTGCCTTACGATCCAAGCAGCTCTCCAGGTTGGCCATGTCTGGTCACAGTCCGTGGTAAAATGTCGAGCGATCCAAAGCCATCAGAATTAGGGTTGCAGAATTCTCTCAACACAAAACTGCGCGGGTGGAGAGTAATTTTTCCCACAATCTTGCTGTTACTTTCTAGACATGACGCGATCCATTTAAACACATTTATTTGCGATCTGCTTAGGCGAAGTGGACATCCTTACCGCCAGTGGGGCGAGCGTGCAGGAAGTATCAACTAACAAGTAGCGGAAGTTGCAGCTGCGTGGCAGCATTTCATACTTGCACAGCTCTGTACAAGTGGCTGAGGTGAGGATGTCGACTAATATACATCAAGGAGTAGCATCCAATTATAGTATTTGTAAAGTTTTATTTTACAGAAATACACTAGTGCTTGTATTTGGTAAGATGGTCACTAGTTCTTCATTTATTAACCCCTCACTTCATGGGACCCACGGTGGCTAGGCGGTTAGCCTGCTCGCCTCCCACCAATGCGAACCGGACTCAATCCCCGGCCGGGTCACCAGACATTCGCAAGTGGCAATCGTGCCGGACAATGCCGTTGGTCGACGGGTTTCCTCGAGGATCTCCCGTTTCCCCCTACCCTTCATTCCGGCACCGCTTTATACTCACGTCAATCACCCGCATCGGCTCTCTAGACCTCGCCGTCAAGAGCCACCCAAATCTCTTTACTCACTCGCTCTTTGTTGGTTAGAAAACTCGCAAATCCAATTAAATTTACTAATTTATATTTCTTATTAAAGACGTAAATCCCACTCTATCAATTTAATGAAATTTTATCAGTAAATATGATTGTAAGACAATTATCAACTTTTTCGACAGTTTTTCACTAGTCAATAAGCCGTTTTTAGTTGTAGAGGCCATTTTTTAGGTTTAGTTGGTACAAGATGCCTCCACCCCTCTGAATGTTTGTAAAAGCCATGTAATTATTTTTTTTTAATAATTTTTTTTTCTTTTCAAGAAGTGCATAATCATTTTATTTTGATTGAGTAAAAAATGTATTTTGAAATATACGTGTATTTTGTTACCTATCTTCATTATTTTTCTTTGCCATTTTATTTTACCCCAATATTATATACGTAAATCTTAATGTTAAATTTTAAACTTTTGTCATGTGCATTACCTAACGTGTGTTTTGACATTTGTAATAAACTTATTTGAAATTTAAAAATGAAAATAAAAGGCAATCAGAACTTAGATTTTGCCTAAGAATAAAAAATTATGCATGGCCTTCCTTCAAAGTTGCTCCCACAAAATCGTTCAAAGAGCAAAAAGAAAGATATTGAAACGAGGTTAATTTGTGTTGAATAATAGTAGGATGGGCCAAGAACTTATTTTTGCATGTAGCAAAAAAGTTGTCTTAATCCGTCCCTGTTTCTAGTTTTCCATTAGAAGGTTCGGACGAAACTAACTTACTAGATAGATGATACAAAATATATTTTGGCTTCTATTTTCGGGCAGGAACGTGCGTGGGTGCTTTAAGGTGCTGGCTAGTAATGGGTCAGCTTTATCCTGCTATTTTCTACGCAATTTAGATAATGAATTCCTTATTTTTAAAGTGGTATGAAAATGGTGTTCTCTTTTAACGCCAAAAAAACACGTCTAAAAAATTACTGTAACTGCATTACGCTTTGTAAATCGCAATGTTATGACGATATTTATCACAAAATACAGTTTACTGGCGGCAGAACACCCGGTAAATTTGTATAAAAAATAGTTTGTCTTAATACTGCAATTTAAAAAAATACTGCCTTTTCAATACACTTGGCAATATTTTTTTGAACATACCCTTTAACATAACTTAAGATAATGTTTTCCGAACATAATATTTATGGATTACAGAGATATATAAATTGCAAAGATTCTTTTCCAATGTTTCGTAATTTTTTGATCCCAGTGGTGGTATGCCAAGTATCTTAAAGAAAAGGGTGTTAAGAAAATAACAAATTACTGCGCCATAATTTTATTGCATATTCAGGATACAGATGTTCTATTTATTCAATGCCTTTCAGTCTTGATGTCCAGGTTGCAGAGTGCGCCACAGGTTCCTGCTACGTGTAGGCACGTATAATCGGTTCATGGTTGGAAGAGACTTTCTTGAAGCCCTGCTAAAGATCTACTTTCAAGCCCATTTCGTATCCTTCTGCCAAAGGGTAAACAAACATTGCCATGTGGCAGTCACATGGCAATGTTTACATTCCACTGTTTGTGAGTACATGTGTTCGTACATGCACGTACCCATCATAAAAGTAATGTATATATTATTAATGGATATTCCACAAGCGTAAAGTTTTTAATCTTGAGGATTTCACACAAAAGAATATGTGATGCAAACGAAAAACATTTCATTATATAAACCCAAAATGTGAGTATTAAAAATGAGATGTTTCGTGTGCGTGTCTGTCTCTCTCTCTCTCTCTCTCTCTCTCTCTCTCTCTCTGTGTGTGTGTGTGTGTGTGTGTATATATAGGTTTGATTTTGACTGGGGGATTGGGTGGGGGAGAAAAACTTTCACTTTGATTACATATTATAGACACAATACTTTGCAATGAAATGTGTCAACATTCAAGGAGTCCATCCAACAACATTAACATGGCAACGTCAATCTCTCATAAGGCCCCGGATGGCCGTGCTGTAGAGAATTTGTGCAATTCTTGTTTAACCTAAT
>NQII01004203.1:145786-163493 GCA_002778355.1 Clitarchus hookeri
GTATTAACCATTGCGTTTGCAAGTTGTGTGTGCTAATGTCAATTATGTTGGCCTACGAAATGTGTTTACAAGAACATAAAGAAAATTAGTTAATAACTTGATAACGTCGCCGAACATTGTCTACGTGTATTTTTTAACGTTTTATTTTGGTGATTATTAAGTTTATAGGGTTTCCTGTAAAAATAAAAATAATTTATTGAAAATCTTATATTTCCACTCTGCTAATGATGCAGAACACGAATATACGAGGGGCATTAACGTCCGACTAATTTCGTAATATGTGCCCACCTAACCTAACAGAACCTAACCCCACGATGAGTGAATCACTATTTTACATTTTTTAACTAACCTAGGATTGTAGGGTTATATAGTAACCAACACCTGCCACCTATTAAACTAACCTAAACTAACACACGGCAGAGCATATCACATTGTCACACATCATTTGTAAACAAACCCTTGTATGTTTTTGGTATCAGTTACTATAGTTGACCCAGTAACTGAATTATGATCCTTTTTAAATTATGCATAATTAGGTTGGCTATGTAGCACTGAAAGTGAAAAATATGACACTGATAATTTACAATAACTAAAAGACAATGGCTGTAGAACAGTGGTGTTAAGGAAATGCATTAATACACAATTGTTTTCTTAAAAGATTTGAGAACACCCCGAGCTGTGGTTTTGGAGGAAGGTGATTGACACTGTTCTCTAAAGGTACAATTTCCTAATAGGAAGTTCCAGTTATATCGACTGTAATCTATTTAGTGACGTATAACAATGGCAATTAATGCCGCAATGTAACTTATAAATACAAAACAAGCTCCTTCTTCAGAATCTTAAAATGCACCATCTCTCCATAACCTATATAAAATTAATTGACTATAACAAACTCACTATAGAGGCAATTTTCCTTACCATTGTCAGTTGTCTTTATAATAAATTTCCACTGTATATATTGGGTTGTTTATGAAGAATCCCTCGCAGGGGTACACAAATTCCAACACAAAGTAGTTTTTATTTTTAATTACACATTGTAATACCACCTTTTGGTTAGGTGATTCATACACTCACATTTGAGTCTATATAACCCTACAATCCTAGGTTAGTGTAAAACCCAACAATCCTAGGTTAGTTTAAAAATGTAAAATAGTGATTCACCCATCGTGGGGATAGGTTCTGTTAGGTTAGGTGGGCACATGTTACGAAATTAGTCGGACGTTAATGCCCGTCGTATATTCGTGTTCTGCATCATTAGTGGAGTGGAAATATACCATTTTCCGTGAAATTATTGTTATTTTTTTTACAGAAAAGCCCCCTAAACTTAATAATTACCCAAATAAAACGTTAAAAAGACACGTAGACAACGTTCGACGATGTTATCAAGTTATTAACAAATTTTCTTTATGTTCTTGTAAACACATTTCGTAGGCCAACATAATTGACCTTAGCACACACAACTTGCAAACGCAATGGTTAATACTACATATATTTTAACATACCTTAGAACTGTGGATCTGAAGCGTTTCAACATTTCTGCCGCTCTTTCCGCGACGTTGCAGGGTTTCATTTCCCCTCGCCTAATTAGGGAATACAACGATTCGGTGAGGTTAATGATGTCCTGTTGGCGTTGGTGACTTATCTTTTATTCACCTTGCTAGAACTCATGACTGCACACAAAAACTACCGCAACATATAACGTAAAATACAATAAATAAAATTTTAAGCAAACCTGAAATAAATTAAAAAAATATTAAACACGTGAGAACGCACTACGAGTAATCACTTATACAGGTATCAGAAATGAAAGAAATCGGCACGAGAAATAATAAAGAGAGGATATTAGTAAAAAAAAAAAAACCAGTAAATGAATTATTATAGGTTAAACAAGATAATCGCACCAATTCACTGGCATGTGTATCGACCACATCTCGCCAACAACACACGGAACGAAGATTGTAAACAAATGGCCGCTCTACTTTCACCTTGAGCGTGATCGTGTGAGTATGCAAGAAACATTGAAATCAAAGTACGTTAGCATCACGTCAATAATAATTGGCATAATAAGATAAAAGTATTTTCGAAACCCATTTGTAAGCGATAAATTAACAATTACGTTAAATCTTTAGAACTATTTCCTCTTTTTGTGCTGGCAACCTAACGGCATAACTGTATCCGCGCTCGCCGCTGTTTGTAATGTTATGTGCATGTAGCTAACGGCTAGGGTGTTTTTTCAAAGGTTGATTTTTAAAAGTTTCTTCCAGTCGTGAACCGACTATACATTCCTAAACAGCACGATGAAGATGTCTTTTTCTTCCTTGCGACTGCACTTGATTCTTCTGTCCAGTTCTGTAGCGCTGTAGTGCATTTTTTGCTTCAGATGGTATGCCGCATAACAGGAAGAATAAGTAATACTTTCGTGGCCGCAGTGTTTTCGAGGGTTTTTTTTCTCTTTCTTTTTATTAAATACCGAAATTACTTCTTTATGTGTATACGAAGAGTTGAAAGTTCAAACAGAACTTTTTTTTTCTATGTTCATGATACAGCTACGGTGACTGCAGGACATGTTGTGTTTGAGATGGTGATGTGTCGCACAGCTGGAGAAATATTGTTTTCATTGTCCTAATCGTTTAAAGAATTATACATATTTTTAGTTTTTTTTTTTTTTTTGTCAATATGAGGTGTTGCAAGGCAAAACAGGATGCATTTTATGTATTTTCAAAAACAGATACTGTTGCTCTGTAATACATACCTTTTGTGCTTCAGAATAATGTGACGTACAATCAGAAGAATATTTTTTTCCTTATACTTTTGGAGAGATTATATTTATTCATTTTTTTGGCTTTCTGTTCATTGTCAAAATTACATGTTCGTGTGGCTTGCGACTAGTTGCAAGGCCAAATTTATTGCAGGTTCAGGACAAAGTTATTTACAAAGCTTTCTAGCTTTTGCAAATGTGTCTAAGCTGCAGAGTGTGTGCCTCTAGTTGATGCGTTTAGGCTGGATCATTCCTGAAATCTGCTATAGAAGAATGTCTTCTTACTTTCAACTTTACATCTTCTGTCCAATACTCTACCTCTGTAGAATAGTTTTTGTTTCAGAATTTGTCGCAAAACTGGAAAAACATTTTTTTCGTGATTGCGGTCTCTTGAGATTTCTTCATTCAGTCGATTGCCTGAGCGAGTACTTCATCATTGTGCCTTAACAAGAGTTGCAAGGACAAATATAATGCATTTTTATTGGACCTCCAGGATACAGATTATGCCAAAGTGTTTACATGGTGTTAATGCCGCCGAGTGCGTGTCTTTGGTCGCTTTGTGTAGGCCTGGACATTCCTGCGTTGCTCACAGAAGGTTTCTACGTCCTGGCGACTTAACATCTTATTATTTCAGCAGCTGTGTAGGGTATTTCGTATCGTACAACTTGGAAAATACTTTTGTTGTCACAGTTTTTTTGTAAAGGGCATTTGCGGCTTTCTTTCTATTATCAAATTGACTTCTTTTTAAGCACTACGAGAAGTTACAAATCCAAACCGGAGCACAGTTATATCCTTTCCTGCCTCCTTGTTTTCTTGTTAACACTATAAATACTCGTAAGTATTCACTTAGCCCTTTAGTTGACTGGTGCTGTCTTTATTAGAAGTGAAAACTTAAAACTTTCAGCAGTTAATCACCTTCTTATTTTATGTAATCTATGAAAGGCCCAGCTGATCTTCCAGAATTCAATTCCTCCCAGTCGATGCCCTCGAAAAATTCATGATTCTGTAATGACTGTAGATAATCGTCTATTTGAATGCCCAAGTAAACACGGTAGTCTCTAAGGCAGTAATAAAATTCTGCGGCCTTTTTAAGCTCGCTCGTACAGTCGAGTTTATGCAAGATTTGAAGCATGATCCTCCGAAGACATATAACGTCCAAATAATCTGTTCTCCCCAAATTTCTGGCGCACTTGAAATCAGATAACGCGATATGGCCATTTTCTGTTATCAAGATATTTTTGTCGTGAACATCGTGGTGTGCAATTCCTACGCGGCGCAGTTGTTGAATCGCTGATATCAGTTCTGACATAACCTTCCGTGCCGTATCTACGCTCATATGGAAGTTTGCGTCGCCCATCACGTCGTGAAGTGTGACAAACTTGGCGTATTCTAGAACAAGGTACAACTTTTTGTGTCTTTCAAATGCGTAATACAGTTGTTTTTGGAAGGGGACACCCAAGACTCTGAGCAGCGCTCGCAATTCACTGTACGCTCTCTTGGTGCGATTTTGAACTTTCATCGCNTCTGAGCAGCGCTCGCAATTCACTGTGCGCTCTCTTGGTTCGATTTTGAACTTTCATCACATAAAACTGGCCACAGTCGCCACTGTCTAGTTTTTCGACCAAGAAAACTGTCCCGCAGTTTACATTCCTAATTTTGCAAATTTTGTGAAATGATTTTCTAGTTAGGACTTGAGACCTGAAAATAATTATAAACATAACAAATATTAAAAATTGAACTTGCATAAAATAGGTGATGATCAGATCTGAAAATAATTTGAAACAAAACAAAACTGAAAATATGAAACTGCATAAAGTAATGGGAATTTATGTACTGCCTAAATATAGTGTAGCAAAAATATCTGGGACTGATGACTTTGATATGTTTGGAATAATATTCAAATCCCGAGAACTTGTTTAGCTAACTTTATTTTCATCTCTGTGTATAAGATGAACTGTCCCGACTGACTGGGCGGCGTTCCAAATCTTACTCAGAGACTCGGAGAGTAGAGAAATGTAACACAAAGTAACAGCTGAGGAAAGCAAAAATAAACGTGGTTTTGGAACGAGCATAATGTCAACAGCAAACTGTGTTTACAAATAGTACTAATTAAGAGACCAATGAAAATTCCAAAATATATTTATCACATTTCCCAAATTCTTAATTTTCCAAAAAAAAAAATTTAAAAAAAATGTTATATTTGCAAACAGCTTTACTATATCATAAATCACTCGTGATCTTTACGTCTAAAAATGTAACCTTTACATAAGTTGAACTTTAAATTAAAATATGTATTTTATTACGCCTCATTTGTTTTTTTCCCGGGTGTGTGTAACCAGAATGTCCACATTTCCTTTCAGTTTGTTTAAATATACTCAACGTCCCGCAATTTTCAGTTTACCCTTCGTTACTCGCTGTAAAAGGGCGTGTTAAAGTTTTACTTTGGCCAGATATTTAGAGTAATAGTTTTCAGTTTTGGGACACTGCCAAGAGCGAGTAAAACATTTACTCAAAGTGTTTTGGGACAGTCGAAGAGAAACATTTACGTTTACGGACGCCATTCAACCCGTAACACCGGACATGCTGACAAGAGTGTGGAACGAGTTTGATTATCACGTAGATGTCGTTCGGGCCGCTCATGGTGGTCACATTGAACATTTCTGAATGTATGTTAAACAAACTTCACAGTTCCGTGGTTCATTTGATTGGTCAATCAAGGATGTAGGTTTTTTGCTTTTTATATTATAGACCTTCAAAGTTGGGGTATTCTTTTATACTCGTCCTGTATTACTGTGAGAATAACTAGCGTAATAGTGGAGATAGGTAGTTTAGAGTTGTAAGTAATACTTGTGCGAATATATTTAAAAATCAAATTTAGTCCTTTTATTTTTATTGAGCCCTCTATTACTCAAGAACCCGGATACGCCCCTCTGACGTCTTGAAACAATGTTAATATGCTGGAGGTGTGTGCGTAATTTTTGAGTAGTTTATATAAGGAAACGATTAGTCGTCACTTTGTCCAGTAACGATTAGTTGTGTATACTGCCCTGGCGCCAGACATGTTTTAGCAAGCCACGCGTATTTTTTAATTCGTGAAATGTGTGTCTAAGTACTCCTACATTTCAAGTTAACCGAATAACGTATTCACTAAGATAACGATTTTTAAATCTATTTTGTGTTTGGATCACATGTCACACAAACCACTAAAAAATCTATATTAATTTTCTTTAGTGCATATGTTTTGCTTTCAATAACCCATAAATACCTTCGAACCTAAGAACTTAATAAAACATTATCTGAAGCAGCGAGGTTTTTTCATCAAATCCGTTTATTGTGGGTGCTTCCTTTCGTGGTTTACAACAAACTTTATCTAACCAGAAAACATTTAATTTTACACGTAGTTGTTTAATTTACGTAGGTAGAGAACCCTCTTCCATATATGTGATAGATAGTAAAATTCTTTTATGTTAATTTAATTGTATCTCGGACTTCTGAGCTGTTACCGGGGGCCTATAACGGGTTCGTGGTAATTTTATTTCCATCTCATATTCAGTTACTGTACCCCTCATACACATTTAATTGTATATGTGGCCAGGCGAATGCAGTACAGGTTATAGTGTTTTGCTGTTATTATGCTTTCTCCAAATATTTGCCCAATACAAATGTCTTCCAGCTTCACCAGCAGTGCTTACACTTCTAAAGTACTATATGAACAAAATATCTGAGCATGCAGGCTGATTATCAATATTGTAAATAAATTTTGCAAGTAGCAGTTATTCAGAGTACAATATAGACTGTAGAAGTTCAGTTCGGTATACACGGAGAATTAAACGCCTCACTATAGACACACCCACACACAGTTTTGCTAAAATAATTTTACATATTTTTCTGATCAGTATTAATTAACTTGCAATGTGAATGTGAATATTCCTTACAAAATTAATATTTGCCTATTAATGAACAGAAAAGCAAAAATATATTTTGTGTCAAATAAGGCGTTGCTCGTTTAATGCACGAAAGCAATAAGTAATATATGGTGGTGTCTGATTACAAAAACGCAAAGAAATAGTCCTTTATAGTAAACTTTTTAGCGTTATAAAAACTTTTATAACAGATTTTAATGAACACTTTTTCTCTGGATTCGAGTCAATTAAGTTTATCTGGGAAATACTTGTTCTGAAATAAATGGCTTTCACAATATGCCTAAAATAAATGTACCCTGTGCGGTGGCATGTGGATTCTACGTGGCACCCGTAAGGGTAGGGGCATAGACACGTGTATAAATATCATCCTTATCGATAACTCATTCCGGGAAACAAAGGAACTACTTTAATCTGAGCTAGTGAATGGATGGATGGTCTCCGTCTCAGGACACTCCCGTTTCCCTCGCCCTTTAATTACGCTTCTGCTCCATGTTCACCTCATTTCACCCTCGCCGGCGCTCAAGACCTCACTTCGGCGCCGACCGATAACTCTCACCAAAATTTTACATTAATTTGATCAACTAATACACACAAAATAAAATAGTAGGAGGACTTACTGTGTCAATGGGCTGAAGAGAACAGTGTATGGCACGCCGGTGTAAACAAGGAATTTCTTGGGAACGTCCATATTTATAACATGCTCGACTTTCCCGTCGGGTTTCTTCCAAATCTCAGCGAGCGTGCGATGGTCCACTCCTATAAAGTAGTTCGATACCAGGGCTTCCTTCGGGTTCGGGTAGGGTATATTCCATATCTCAGTGATCTCGGGAAAGTTCACATCTACATAGTGTTTCAGGGTCACAATTCCCTTCACGTCCGGGCCGGGTTTCTTCCAAATCTCAGCGTGCTCGGGAAGGTGGTTCAACACCACAACTTCCTTGAGGTCTGTATCTTGAATGTCTACATCTGTATAGTGGTTCAACACTACGACTTCCTTGAGGTATGTATCATCTTGAATGTCTACATCTGTATAGTGGTTCAACACCACAACTTCCTTGAGGTCTGTATCTTGAATGTCTACATCTGAATAATAGTGGTTCAACACCACGACTTCCTTGAGGTCTGTATCTTGAATGTCTACATCTGAATAGTGGTTCAACACCACGACTTCCTTGAGGTCTGTATCTTGAATGTCTACATCTGTATAGTGGTTCAACACCACGACTTCCTTGAGGTCTGTATCTTGAATGTCTACATCTGTATAGTGGTTCAACACCACGACTTCCTTGAGGTCTGTATCTTGAATGTCTACATCTGTATAGTGGTTCAACACCACGACTTCCTTGAGGTCTGTATCTTGAATGTCTACATCTGTATAGTGGTTCAACACCACGACTTCCTTGAGGTCTGTATCTTGAATGTCTACATCTGTATAGTGGTTCAACACCACGACTTCCTTGAGGTCTGTATCTTGAATGTCTACATCTGTATAGTGGTTCAACACCACGACTTCCTTGAGGTCTGTATCTTGAATGTCTACATCTGTATAGTGGTTCAACACCACGACTTCCTTGAGGTCTGTATCTTGAATGTCTACATCTGTATAGTGGTTCAACACCACGACTTCCTTGAGGTCTGTATCTTGAATGTCTACATCTGTATAGTGGTTCAACACCACGACTTCCTTGAGGTCTGTATCTTGAATGTCTACATCTGTATAGTGGTTCAACACCACGACTTCCTTGAGGTCTGTATCTTGAATGTCTACATCTGTATAGTGGTTCAACACCACGACTTCCTTGAGGTCTGTATCTTGAATGTCTACATCTGTATAGTGGTTCAACACCACGACTTCCTTGATTTCTGTATCTTGAATGTCTACAGCTATAACGTGGTTTAGATCCAAGCCGGGTACACAGAGTGGCTCTTCCGTTGATCCCAACTCTTGCACGCCGATATATTTCCCTACCACACAATGGCCACAGGACAGCTTCAGAGATGGCCACTCCCTGACGATGATCAGATGGACCACGACAGCCGAGATGATGGCTGCAATGGCTACAGTCGTGTCCTGGTGCCAGCCAAAGCCCTGCAGCATTATCCCCCAAACATAATATCGTTCACTGATTTGCACACTTCAAACATGCCTGTTCCTTAAAAGCAAAGCTTAAATTATCTATGTAATATTAATAGATTGTTTTTTTTTTTTTAACATTTACAGTTTTTGGTTAAAAGGTCAACCTTGGGAGTTGGCTCATGATGTGAGTTTGTAATTAACCTAACATGAAAAAGGCACACATGAACGTCGATATACAGTTTCAACAAGTATATCCACTGCGCCCGATATACAAAAATGTGCACATAATTTTTTTTCTCTCTTCATTTGTAAAACTATTGTGAATACCGTGTTTCACGCAAAATCCCAGCTCGTATGTTTGTTACTCCGCAGCAACTTTAGGTACTCTTATCCAGATAAAAATACCAGATGTGATCAAAATGCTTTCTAAAGTGACGCATAGAATGAAATGCGAGGAGAAAGTTATAGTTTCACACCTTATGGAAATTATGCCTGCAGTTAATGTTCATTCCGTAAAAAAAATTTGCTGTTTAATATCAATAATACTACTTTCCTCTGCATTAATAAGAGACCATATTTTATCCGTATTGTATAAACCCTCAGATAATGTAAAAAAATAAAAAATAAAAAAAATAACGGTTCATCTATAAACCACATACCTGAATTGCAAAAAGGTTACCAAACCGATAAAAAAAAATTTAGATGTCACCACGGCATAAGAAAGATATGTACGATACACTTAAAACTAATAAATGCAAATAAATTGCTAAATTGAAACATACCGTTAAAAACTAATTTTATGAGCTCTTTGCCTGAAACATTCCCTATGCTTCATGCATGTAGCTGAATAACTTGACTTACAATTCATTATTTTATATTTGTAAGAAATACCATTCAATTTGTAGACATTACTTGTAAGTAGGAGAGAGTTCGACAGAACGGAGTGGTAGGACAGAAGGGTGTGCTTACGTGTACAGCCATGGTAGCTGTTGCTATCATGCGGCAAACTGTTGAACTATGTACCCGACTGTTAACATGAACAATTACATAGATAGCACGTGGTACATTAGAAATAACCTGGCACCAGTTTGTACGCCAGTAAGCTGTTCGAGTGTTCAGGTTTTATTTCGTATCTTTTAAAACCTTCGTAGTTGACTGTTTGCACGAAGAAACATAGATATGTAAGATCATATCATTAATCCTCGCACATTTAAGTGTATATTCACTAATACAACAAACCAAGAAGTAGTAACTGAAATATCCTACCATCTCAAATCTCGCAATATGTCGTAGTTGGATAAAACTGGATATAGTGAAGGGTTTTGTTAAACAGGGTAGCCCTCTTTATACGTCAGGTTAAACCTGTGTGTATTTTATTTAAATAGAATAGGGTTTGGGTTGAAGCCAGAAAAATAGGAGGGAGTGTAGAATTTTGATCAATCTACTTACTTTTCATGAATAAGCAATAAAATATTTTTAAAAATATTTTGTGTTTGCTACAGTATTTTAGCAGTATTTTATAGTATTTTCAATTTTCGACCTCTACTTTTTTGCTGGAAATTCTTGGTTTTAATTGGTTCTAGGTTTTGGCAGATTTAGGCCTTTCTTCAACAAAGCTCAACATAAAAAACTGGTAGGACATATTCTCTGATGGAAATTAGTTTGTTTGGTGTTTTACTGAAGGGCCTCAGAATCTTGGCGTTTGAACTTAGAAATTAAAATAATCTGGCAAACAATTACAACCAAAATACGCAATTAGCAAGGAAAGGTTGGTTGCATTATTTTTTGGAGCAAAATCCTGAACTAAGATTGCAAATACTTAAGGCTACGTCTTTGGCGCGCGCAATCGGTTTCAACAGAGAATTTTATAAGATTTATTTTCTATGTTTCTAGTTTCAAATTTAATTATTTGCTAGAATGAATTATTTAATTTTAATTTACATTAAAATTAAATGCTGGCCAATGTCTACATTAACTTTAATGTATGCATTAAGTTATTTCAAGAAGCGTAATCATCTCAATTTGTATTGCTTTGAATAGTCACCCCGTTCTACATTACCAGTTCTCTTAAACGGGGTACTTTACAATGTAACAGTAACTTGCTATTTTCTCAAAATAATAACATCTTTGATACAATTACAACATTTATTCCTTATAGGGAATGTGTTAACTTACTTGTTTGTGAAAAGATCGATTTTTAGTATACATTTTTCTATTCACTCCAAGTGTTTTAATATTTTATACCCCGTTTTGTCCAACTTTCCCCTACTCTTCCCTAGGAATAAAATTTTTATATCACATAATTTGGCATAATGGTATATTATAATCACAATTTTAGTGTTTTAATGTACAAATAAAATAAACCAACACCTTTTTTTTTTAGTATTAAGGGTAACTGAAAGGTAATGTCTCATTTAATTTTAAGATATGCTTATCAAAATTTATTTTACCAAAAATTACAGACTGCAATAAAAATAAAAATATATGTGAAAATATTCTTATTTTAAGCAGTTTTGAAAAATTTCGAAAAAAATCTTGAATGTTAGTATGATTTTAGAGATTTTTTTGAAGCAATTAATTCATGGTATCTCATTTCAGTGTGAATAATCTTATTTCCGTAAATGAGATAACTAATATTATTTGCACGTCCCAAAACACTAGAAGTTTTATTTTGTTTATGACTCTCAACATTACGTTCGTTAATGTAATAAGTGAAAAGAGAAATTATGAATCTTAATAAGTATTAATATTATTTTTAACACAAGGTTTATCATCATGAAAAATAATATTATTGAGCCGAAACTGTTGTAAAATACTATAATTATATACTTTTTCAAAGTTTAAATGCAAAAATATTAATATTACTTATGTGCACTTATGATTACAAAATACTTGATTCTTAAATTTTGTCAAGTACCTTTCACTGAGAATACATGTAACGCACATGAACAAACTTTTTGTTCTGAAGTAAGTGACAAATCAAGTAGTAAGTAGCTGGTGCAGAAAAGGTCGGGGTGCAATTAAATTCCGTGCATGGGCATAAATTCAAAACTGAGCAGCACGGAACTTCAAAGAATAAGATGAACTACTTACCCATGGCAGTTTCTTGTGGTCAACGTAATCACAGGTGGTGAGGGCGGCAGTCGTCTCCTCTTCAGGACTCCTCCTGAAACACACGAAAATGTCTAAGTGCACCGTAATACGGAAATAAAACGTGATAGAAATACCGAAGAGGTTGAGAATGACGTGTCATTCCGAATGTAGTGGTTTTCGCAACAGACTCCTATTCGGCGCTCAGGAACTAACTTATTGGCTTACGACGGGCTGTCCACTATCCGACCTCCTTGCCGCGTGCACGCAACGCCGAAAACCTTCAAAGACAATATATTTGAGTTATAACGGTTGACGAGGAGTTTTCACTAATCACCGCGATTCTGGCAGAGGATCGGAAGTCGACAAGCCACCATAATCTCTCCATCGTTGTCCAAACCTGCATGACTACTAACATAGAGGTTATATGGCAAGGCTCCCAGAGAACGGTGAGTTTTAAACTGCGTGATTAAATATTTTGAAAATATAAATTAAAAGTCTCTGGGGTGGCCTCCTCGTCACGTGAACTTTAGCGAACACTTTAAAAAAAACCGTATCACTTAATAAAACTGTGCCATAGACAATATTATGATTATGCCACGTTGCAGTGTTCTCTATGAATTTCTTTATAAAATTGCAATGTTTATATTCTTGTTTAGTGGAAGCCAGGATAATTCAAAATGCTATCATTCAAACATTCTCCAAACACGTAAAGTTTTCTTACTCATGAAAATATCCAACACGACGCAAACGTTTTCCTAATAAGGAACCATCGACGTATCTGCACCACAGCTACGTCCCGCCGGAGAGGCAGTACTGCTGCTTCAAGTGTGAAACTAGAGGACTCCTCGTCTAGTGAAGGAGCGGTGACACAGCTCTGGTACTGGACTGGACAGCCAGTAGACGTTTGTATAGTGCCTCAGCCACGGTCCCTCTGAGTGTGAGCGTCTCAAGAGGAGAGGGACGGACGGCGTGTTTCAGTACCAGGCTTGGGACTCGGAACTGGTCAACGGTGGCGTTAGCTGAGTGTTCCTTTGCGCTCATTGAGCATACCACAATTCTTGTCATTAAGAGCCCCACCTACGCACTGTTACATTACAAAACAGGGACGCGGTGATCTAGTGGGTTACCATTCGAAGGCGGCCAGAAAATAGCATATGTTGAGTGTCTACTCATGCTTCAGACCCTTTGGCCACGAAGACCACAGCTTTAACCATCGCCCAAGCCTTTCTCTCTTACACTTGGCATAGCGTCACAACGCCCCGCATCACCAATGTTCCTTCTAGAAACTCTCATCATCGAGACGGTGTAACATAGACGTACTAAATATGGAAAGCTCATGACGTTCTAGACCATGCATCAGCTACGGATCATTACTAACTAGGACACTGCTCAAAAGTCAGAAAACGTTGTTGATAACAAACCTGTAGGCAGGATAACCAAAGACCAATCCTGGAAGAAGGAGCATCACGACCATAAACATTTTCATCTTCTACTTCTTACTTTCACGTACGCAGGAAATAGTTTATTCGCTTTCTATAACCGTTTGGTATCCCTAGCAATATCAGTGAGAGGAAAAGCATTCTTGTTCGCTGTGATTGTGAGACTGTCATTGTTGCGCGAAATACGTAATGTCTCTTTATTGAGTCATGTAAAATGACTAACGGGGATGAGTATGTTATTGGCTGTTGAAGCAATGTGGCAAATAGTGAGTTTTTTTTTGGTCCCGTATCTCCGACGGCACATAAAATACAACAAATACAACAAATACATAAAATACAACAAATATAAATTGAATGTACTACTATCGTAAAAAAACTTATTAGATACGGCAAATGCAAGTAAAATAATTGCGTATTTTAACAAGTTTTCAAAGTACGTACTATGTCAGCAAGGTAGTTAAAAGTATTAAAATAGTGTTACTATATAACTGTGTGCCATTCAGTACCTCTAAAACACATGTACGTGTAAATATGAAATATTTTTATGAAATGTAAAACCCATTTAAATGCTTCACGTTTAGTAAAAAATAAATATAATGCTGCGACGTCTCATTGTCTAGTTATAGATATTTTACACCTTCCGGCAAGAATATTGCAAAGCTGAGTTTTTTGAGTTACGATAGTATTGCATTCAGCGTGCGGTATTTTCCTTTGAGTGGATGGTTGCAAGGGATTTATAAAACGCTTGTAGAATAATACGGTACAAGCACAGATTTTAGAATTAAACATGTATTACAACCCCCAGCAACACGAATTTGGAATAGCATGAATACAATAAATTTTATATATTCAATAAAACGCCAAATCAGAAAAAAAACATAAATTTTTATAAAATGCCGTAAATTGGTTACCTAGTAATTTAATCCCTTGAATCAAAGAAACTTTTTTTCTTTATACAATAACAGATGCTAAAGACAAAGTTAAAAATCTAAAACTAGGGTTTAGCCTCGTGCGTTCATGCGGAGTAATGCTTGGGATAATACTGAAAGATGTTGAAAAATTTAATACATACTCTAAGTATTTTAACCACCCAAATTCCTGTAAAACTTTATTTAAATAATACTAAAAAAATACCGTACCATATTATTTATTTCAGGGACACTTTATGAACAAACCTAAGATACGAAAAATTACTTCCATAGAGAACAAACACAATATATATAGTGAACTTGTATCAGATTAACAATTCAAAATAAAGTACATAAATAATGGTGGCGCAGTAGTAAGATATTGGATTTCGTTTGTGAGAAATGCCCTTATTCCAATTTTTCATGGTTTTCAAATATATATAACTGTATGGCTACAGTCAAATCCGGGATTAGATAATTTACAACACGAGGCATCGCCGACACCGTCTCTGATTCTGCTAGGCTGAACAACTAGCTCCGTCCGTAATAACTGCGATGTCAACGAGACGTTGGACCCTACATACCTCGCCAGAGACATGGCCTTCAGAGTATTCTATTCTCCGAGTCGCTCGTAAACCGGCTTGGTGCTCATGTAATGGGCATAGAGGGAATTGGGGTTGAGTGCGCATGCCAGCTGCCCAGTAACCTTCTCAGAATCCCGACATTTAACTGCTATCTTTCCTAGACAGTTGTTAAAACCACGTGACTTCCACTGAAGTTAACATAAGGTTTACTTTAACAAGTGTCTCGCTATGCTAGCACAGCAATNGTTAACATAAGGTTTACTTTAACAAGTGTCTCGCTATGCTAGCACAGCAATTTTGATTAATTTTTAACCTAAATGCTATACAATCAAGTTACGCAAATATATATATTTTTTTCCCCTAAAAGCGCGGGTTTGATGTTTTTTTTTTTAATAAGCCTTGGCGTCTTATGTGCTTAAGCCTTCAAAGAGAAACATGCTAAAGAGCCTACCTAACTGGAGTTGTTTTCCACGACGAGACCGAGAATCACGGAAACTAAAATGGCTACACTGCCATGCCTAAGATTAATTCTACTGAGGTTAAAAACAAAACCAATATTCTTATGGCAGAGTTTGGCTTAGCGGAAAATTGCGCCGCTATGTGCGCAGTGTTCCAGATAGGTATCTTTTGATTAAAAATGATAAAAGAGAAATATTCGACTATGTTAAGTAGTTATTTTATATTTTATTTATGACCATTACAATTATTTTGTTTTTTAACATAGCCAATAGAGATAATCCGGTACACATGTGACACTAGCGCTTACCTAGGGGCGAAAAATTTTGGTTGCCAAACAAAAGTATTGAGCTTCCCAACCAAAGTAGTATAACAAGAATTTAACGATAACTAATGCGCCTACTTTCCTTTACATAGGTGAAAATATATTTTAGTGAAGTTTTTGAAAACTTAGATGGTAGGTAGTCGTTGACATCTCATTAACAGCAATATTATTAGAGATGAAACCAGAAATATGTGAAACAGTTAAAAGGCAATTAAAATCCACACGTGCCTTACCCGGGATTCGTTACAGAAAAACTAATAAAATAAAACTAGCATGCAATCAACAGCACGCCATTCAGAAAATAAATGACTTGCATACTTAAAACACATAAATCAATATAGCCTACCACAATACAACTTCTTCGACAAATTAGAAAGAAATCGATTGATTGTTTCCCGAGATACGGTGTAAAAACTATATTATTTTATGTTGATCTTAAAATATCACATCAACATCTTACAAAATGGCCGAGGAATGAGAATTTGCATAGACAATTTTGATGGATCTAACTGATACTGTCAGCATACGAAGTTAAGTTGAAATTTGTTCAGCGGTTTCTTAAATAAAAAAGTTGGAGCTAAAATGTTTATATTCCCACCATATTGAAAATATCTGTATCTGACACTCTCAAAATTAATCAGTTTACATACCCTGCCATATTGCTAATTGTTTGCCAAATTTGGTAAAAGAACAGTTTTTTTTTTTTTGAGATCGTATAATTTTATTTTGTCAAGTGATACAATTTTACAAAATGGCGGACAAAAGAAATGTTTTGTGCAATTTGTTGTAATAAATAGAGCCACCATACAAAGTTTCACTGGAATTAAACACATAGTTTCGACGATTTAACATTTTGTAATTATGTCATTGACATACCTTAAACATATCAGTTAACATTTCCTGTTACAGTGCTACTTTTTTCCCCATATTTTGTAGGAATTGGCTAATTGGTTCTTGAGCTATGATATAAAAACTTTATTTTTTCATGTGGCACTATCTTATAAAATTGAGAAAAAAAGAGGCTCCATGTAGACACATTTGATGTCTGTTTTATATTCTCCCAGTATATAAAGTAGGAATTGATTAAATGCTTTCGAAGTTAATCATACTTTGCTGAAATAGCTAGAAGGCTGCCATTTGGAAAATAAGTGTCAAACATACTTGAAATACATTTGTACATGTCAACTGCAGCAGTACTACTTGATTGCTATATTTGGTAGGGATCTGTCAATTGTTTCCCGAGAAATTACACATAAGCTTCATTAATTCGTGTAGCACTATCTTACAAAATTTAGGACAAAGGTGGTTTTTTGCATATTTGATTATTGTAATAGATATTGTCAAAGTACAAAGTTTTGTTGAAATCGGTTAAATAGTTTGGTAGTTATACCAAATAAACCTAAAATATTTGTATGGCCACCATTTTGAAAATAAGTGGGTATTAAAATTTATTTACTTATATTTACTTGGCATATCATAGTATTACTTACATGCCAAATTTGGCGAAAATAGGTTGAGTAGTTTTCGAGAAACAACGTTAAAGCTTTATTTTTTCATGCTGTGTGATCTTCCAAAATGGCTTCCCAACAACAATGTTCGTATCTTAGTTTTATGCTTACAACTTGTGCTATAAGCATACAAAATTAGGTTAAAACCGGTTGAATAGTTTCCGAGATATGACATATCGCCCTACATTTTGTAATGGCCGCCATTTTTAATGTAAGTTCTCGGCGTAGTATAGAACTATAAATGTCAGGTGTCCTTACTTAGTACTATATGTGTACCGCGTTTGGTTAAATTCGGTAGACGCGTTTAGAAAATTGTAGAAGGACACACACACGAACAGACACACACACAGACACGCATGCATACACACACAGAGACAGTCAGACAGGAATGTGATCTCATAAGCCTTTGTTTCCTTCAGAAAGTATGCAAAAAATGAGAGCGCGGGCATAACGTGTTCCATTTGTTTCATTTAACGTGTATTACCAGCCCTAGAGCATTGGAACAGCCTATATAGATTCACACATCACAAGTTATCTGGGGAATGTGAGGCGCCTTTCTCCGGGCACTGAAAGAACTTGTCGTGTGACGGTTTAGGAATTTTAGAGCGACGCTGGCCCACTACCCCCCCCTCCCCC
>NQII01004203.1:163873-191170 GCA_002778355.1 Clitarchus hookeri
CCACAAGGCGCCACGTGCCGACAATTAAGACTGAAGGCTGGCAAGCATAAAAACCCCGTTTCGAGAGTAGTGGGGTGTCAGTTGATTACTACCGCCCAGAGCAGAGAGGTCGGTCGGTTGATTACTACCGCCCAGAGTAGGAGGTCAGACAGTCGATGAGTAACGCGCAGAGAGGTCAGTCCGGGAGAGCAGTGAGTTGAAGACCGCCGAGCAGAGAGTTAGGTCAGGGGTTCGGACCCCTGGCCACATCAGTACGTCAGTAGAACAGCAGTCCAGTGAGACAGCAGCACCCGCAGGCTTTTGCCAAAGGCCGCCCATCGCCGGAGATCACCCACCACAGCTGACAGCACTCACCGCTGAGTTAAGTATAAAAATCGTCGAAGCCCCACTCAACCACGAAGTCGCCCAGTGAATACGAGTAGTCAAATTAGGTACCACACCTCGGAAGGGCTGATGTATGTAGTACTTGTGTAAACTCCAGACAATATATTCGTCCTTAACAAATGAAACAGTAAAAGGCTTCATTATTACAATACCCTCAACCTCCAAGCACATTATAGTCTGTGCCTGGGGGCATTAACCATGACACTATAAGCCACACTGTCTTCCACAGTGGCGGTATAGCGTCAAACTGGTTGCGAGAAATTTAGACTATTAATACACTAAGTGATTGGTGCTAGCATTAAATGTGCCCAGGGCTCACAACATGTGCGGCAGCCTCTGCAAGCCTCGAAAGCTTACTACCTGGCTTGGCGCGTAATTGCCTGTCTCGCAGGTGAGCACACGCTGAAATAAACCTTATCTGCTAATTAGTTAAAACTAACATAACTCTTGATGCTCCTAACAAATTATACAAGAAAAATTTTAACACTTCAATGTACTAGGTTGGGTGAAATGTACGTCAGTTGAGCCAGAGGGCTGTGTTGTGTGGTTAACAATAGAGAGTATGAAAAGCTAAGCAAATCCATTTCCGCCATAAACAATGCAACATTTATCCATTTTTCCGTCATGAGTCTCTGAGACGTATCCATTAATCCTCTTAATTTCATGGACACATTTTTCCCAAACACATCATACCGGTCCTCGATCACCTTTCGTTTTTTAAAATGTTCTTCTATTGTTTGTAAGATGCTGTCATGCTTATCTTTAGAGGCACGTTTAGGCAGTCTTGCTGGCATAATTTTCCTTGGTGATTGA
Organism: Clitarchus hookeri; assembly: GCA_002778355.1. Taxonomy (NCBI): domain Eukaryota; kingdom Metazoa; phylum Arthropoda; class Insecta; order Phasmatodea; family Phasmatidae; genus Clitarchus; species Clitarchus hookeri. The sequence continues at coordinate 165,071 of NQII01004203.1, forward strand.
GTACCATCATGCTTCGATGCAGCAGCAGCTAATTAACCTGGCTGAGATTCTTGCACAGCTGTACCACTCAATTTCTAGGAATCATCTGGGGTTTCATGAATACCTTCTTTATTGTTGTCCTAAAAATTAAAACCTGCAGTTTTTTTCTTTGTTTTAGTTTCCACACACGGAAGATAACTGAAATAAAATAGCACAAGACTTTGAATCAAGATAGAATTTCCCACACTGCCTGGGATGCATTGATGGTAAACATGTTGACATCATGCCTCCAGCTGGAGCTGGTTCGTTTTACAATAATTATAAACACAAACACAGTTTGGTCCTACGTGCAGTTGCGGGTACTAATTATCGATCATTCTAATACATTTTGGTACCAATGAAAGAATATCTGATGGCGATGTTCTTCAACACACGGTGTTTTTTTTTAAACTACAGAACGGTTCACTGAACATCGCCTCTGCGGGTGAAGCTACAAATAGTGAAAGGAAACTACCGTACGTTTTCGTAGTCGATGCCGCTTTTTCCTTGAACTGTGATATGTTGAAACCATTTCAACAAACTGAGTTGGACAGTGTCGACAAAAATATTTACAATTATCGTACCTCATGAGCTCGAAGAGTGACTGAAAATGTGTCCGGTATTTTAGCAGCACGTTTTCGAATATTCCATACTGCTATTAATGTTATACTAGAACATATCGACTCCTTAGTGAAAGCAGTTGTGTACTACATAACAATTTAATGTCACAAATACGTAAAACATATACCCCGCCAAAAACATTCCATGTAGAAGATGTCGAAACTGGTACAGTCGTCTCTGACTTAACATCGGAGAAGTCGAATGCGCTGTATCGGCAGAGCTCTCGAGTAGGGGATTCACCACTCAACGCCAAACAAGTAAGGCAATAATTTATACATTATTTTATCAATGAAGGCAAAGTGCCCTGACAAAATAGGTATATACAATGACCTCNATCAATGAAGGCAAAGTGCCCTGACAAAATAGGTATATACAATGACCTCTAAATCTTGAGAAAGTAAAGAGCAAACAACTTTACAATATTGCTAACTGAGCAGCCATGTTTTCTAGATACACGAATGTCCGATTATTTGTATTTTACATTATCCTAATAATACTGTTGACTACTTATTACTAGTGAAATGTATACTTCCCTAAATGTATTGATACAAATAGTTACAATAAATACATTATCACTAGGTAAACATTCCNTAGTGAAATGTATACTTCCCTAAATGTATTGATACAAATAGTTACAATAAATACATTATCACTAGGTAAACATTCCTCTTAATGCCTTTTGGCTGGATGGTTTTGGGTTAATGAAAGTTTTGAGGGATAGTGAAAAACATTGTTAGGTGGCTTTGGAGTTGGATACGCGACTAGGCGCCAGACACCATCGGCAGGCTGTGTAAATTGCTGCTGATGATGTTATGACGGGTCGTTCGCCCAGACATATGCAGTCCCTCGGTGAAATTGTTGGATGAACCCCTTTAGACAGGAAAACCAGGCGTTCCCTGTGCCTGATACTTACATTGGAGTGAAGTGGGGCTATTCAGGCTGACCCACACGCCTTTTACTGATAAAAGTTCGGTGATTAGCATACTGGTTATTAAGGTAGATGACGTGAAATGACGGTGAAAGTGGGTTGTAAAGGACCCGGACCCCGAAAAGCCCTAGGCAGTGCTTGAAATAAAAAAACACGAAGTTTGAAAACATGCGTGTAATTACTCTTGCACAATACTTCATCGCTCTCAGGTGAAAACTTTAAGTTGCTTCTGGCCTTCGGCTTGCCAGATGAGCTAAATTGAAAACTGCGTGAATGGCCACTGTGGAATTACGGTGTAGTTAAGCTTCCCCATGCGATGCAAGTCCTGGGAAAGAAGATGTGCGACTATGGATGAAAATTAAATAAAAAGGTTCCAAGAAGTTACATTACTACTGCAGATTACATGATCGGTGCACAAAAGTTAAGTTCACACGGAGTATGCACGCGATGTGACCGACCCCTTGATATGCTAAAGGGTGACTGAATATAGCGAGATCACGCAGCGCGAACTATTATGGAATGCAGATCGCCCTGCACTATTTTCCACCTGCTGAACACCTACAATAATTAAAACAAACTGAAACCCTTGTATAAAAATTAATAAAGCAAATGCGTAATATTCCCTAGTAAATGAATAATTACAATTTAAGGGTGGATGACATGAAATGTGGGTGAAACAACTCAGATGAAAGAACAAGAAAATTTGAGAATTAACATAACTAAAATCTAACAATTTTGCACTGCATCCTTAAATGTCCACGCACTTGGTGTGTCTTTATTTCCTTTAAATTAATTAAAATTGTATTACCCTACAATTTTCCTGCGTGGTCCATCATAATGCACTCTCGCCCGCCCAGAGGGGTGGTATCAGTGGCGGATTTACCAGCAGGCTGAGTAGGCTGGAGCCTAGAGCGGCAGATTTTAGGGGCGGCAAATTTGGGGCCAAATATTTTTTTATGTCTTACAGAAATTAAAAAGATTCATATTTATATACCTGAATGTTATTAGGTCCACACAAACAATTCAACATGTAGGTAATATGTTTCACCACTTAGATAAATTTTTCTACAATCTGCGTAGTCGCGTTTGGTTGCGGCGCGGGAACGAGTGACATGACCGTTCGCTAAGTGTGTCTGGCCGAATTGACTGCACGAGCGCAGCGCGGTCGCCGCGGAAGCAGAAGCGGGGTCGTGCTGTTGTAGGCATACGCCGCGTGGTGGCATTGAGTTCCAGAGAGATAGATATTGAGCGGCGGCCGGCGATACAAACGGGCAAGTCCCGTCCCGTATTTACTTTTTCTGGTTGTGTACTGTAATTTTCCAAAGTGTTTCGTGGATTGTATGAATAATTTCATACCATAATATGACCGGTGAGTAGAAACTTATAGTAGGTAAGTAATCATAATATATTACAATAAATAACCGTAACGAATCAGTAAGNTGACCGGTGAGTAGAAACTTATAGTAGGTAAGTAATCATAATATATTACAATAAATAACCGTAACGAATCAGTAAGACGTAATTTAACTTGATAAATAGCTGTTTCAGAAGCTGTGCAAAGAAATTTCGATTTTTTTGTTATATCATACTTAAATAAATTTCTTGTACTTATGTTAGGTAATTATTCAATGTCTGAAGTCTGAACAAAGGATGTACGAGAAATAAAACTCCCAATGTAATCTTTTTTATTTCAGTTCTTGCAATCCAAGAAATTGTATGAATGAGTGATGGGATAAAGCGACTTAGTGGAGCTGAGTATAAAAAGAAGGCCAAAATGAAAAAAGAAGAACAAGAACAGATTGTCCGTGAAACGATAAAAATTGACCGTTTTTTTAAAAGTGGAAATGGAAGTAGTGTTGAAAGACCAGGAAATTCAACAACATGCACTGACACAATACAATCTGGAAAAGATGAAACGGATTTGAACTCGGCGGCCCAACAACANACCATCTACTTTTGAAAAAACGGATATTTATGTTTTTGACGTAGAGGCGGTAGAGGAATCATCAATAAGTTTAACAATTGAAGATGCGTATCAGAATCAGACGTTAAGTAATGACCAAGTGCAAACAACAGTAAATCTAAACAAAGATCCAGCTTTATGGGAAATCAACGATAGCTTAAGGGAGATTATCGCAAGGTACGGCTTCGATCAAAACAAGTCTTGTGACTTCTCTAAAAGTGAAAAAATATATGCTGATCAGCGTCGTTTCTTGCCAGTGAGTATCTTCCAAAGAAAAATGAAAAATAATGAAGTGAACGACCGAAATTGGCTGGTTTATTCTGAAAGTAAAAGATCTGTATATTGCGGGCCCTGTTTGGCATTCGGTCCATTGGAGAATAAGACTCGGTTTGAGAACGAAGGATATAATAACTGGAAAAATGTAGAATACCGAGTAGCTCAGCATGAAAACTCTGCGCGTCATAAATCTAGTATCCTTAGTTTGAAAGTTAGAAGTGAAATTGATGGCCGACTCGATAATTTACTGCATGATTGACAAATACAGATTGACAAAGAAATTACATATTGGAGAAACGTTCTCAAGAGGGTTGTTCGGCATCACTTCGCTGACACAAGTTCTCCGGAGCGAAAGTCTCCTAAAAATGAAAAGTTCGGTGGTCCGCATAACTGAAATTATTGTATGATTTTGGAACTGTTAGATGAATTCGATCCTTTTTTAGTCAGTCATATTGAACGATTTGGGAATCAAGGATCTGGAAGTACCAGTTACTTATCAAAGACCGTTTGCGATGAGTTTATTCTCTTGATGGGTCATAAAGTCTAAAAACACATTAGAGGCGAGATAAGAAGGGCGAAATATTTTTCCTTAATCATCGATTCAACACCAGATATAGCACATGTGGACCAACTTACCCTCGTCATTAGATACGTTTTGGAAACAGGCGAACCGTGTGAAAGATTTCTCAAGTTTTTGCCCTCAGTGGGACATAAAGCTGAAGAAATGTTTTCTGCCATTATTTCGGAACTCAAAACACTGGGCATAAATATTGAAGACTGTCGTGGACAATCATATGATAATGCCGCGAACATGTCTGGTGTGTACAATGGCTTACAGGCTCAAATTCAAAGCCAAGCACCTTTTGCTTTTTTCGTTCCTTGCTCTGCCCACTCTTTAAATTTAGTGGCAACTGCGGCTGCTGAATCTTGCACAGAAGCTTGTCGCTTCTTCATGTTGCTTCAAGAAATCTACGTTTTTTTTGTAAGTTCGACACAGCGCTGGCAAAAATTAATGACTGAAATCGGGAAAGGGAAAACGCTAAAGAGAGTAAATCTGACACGTTGGTCAGCTAGAGAGGACGCATGTAGAAGTTTGAGAGATTGTTGGCACGAAGTCCTTAAAACTTTGGAATCAATCAAGGATGATTGTACCGAAAAGCCTGTAACGCGAAACGAAGCGACGGGAATACTTTTGAATTTAGAAAAACTGGAAACGGCGGTAATGGTTGTTGTGTGGAATGTTTTTTTGGAAAGAATAAACAAAGTGAATGTTCAAATTCAGGCTTCTACCGTAGATTTGATCACTGTTGCCGATCTTTACGAATCTCTTTGCAAGTTTTTCGTAGCTGAACGAGAAAATTTTAAGTATTTCGAACAAAAGGCGATGGAATTAAGCGTGTCGAAGCAGTATACAAAAGACATGGGAAAAAGACAACCGAAAAGGAAAAAAAATTATGATGAAACACCCGATGAAGAAATGAGAATGACTGCGAGTGATACTTTCAGGGTTAACACATTTCTCGTCCTCATTGATAGACTCGTATCCGAATTAGAAAAACGGCAGGAGGCCTACAACAGGTTCAATGAAAAGTTTTCATTTCTGACCAAAATGAGTGAATTGTCATCATCAACCCTTACGGAAAAAGCCCTTTTCTTGGAAGAAATGTATCCTAATGATTTAGAGACTGACTTAGTTCAAGAATGCATACATTTTCAATGCCACCTTTCTTCTGAAAGAATTTTGGTAAAACCAGATTCTGGATCATTGAAAAGTCTATCTTCGTTCCTGCGAAAACAGAATTTGCAAAACGTTTATCCAAACTTGGATATAGCAGTTCGCATGGCTCTATGTACACCAGCGACAAATTGTTCGGGTGAGAGAAGCTTTTCTTGCTTAAAACGGGTGAAAAATTATCTAAGATCTACCTTAAGCCAAGAAAAGCTAAACGCCTTAGCTCTTTTGTGCATAGAGTCAGAACTAATGAACAAGATTTCATACGACGATATAATTGATGATTTTGCCAATAGAAAATCGCGCAAAAAGGTATTGTAAAACTTTCATAACTTAATTAATTGAATTTCATCGACATCATCAGCCGGATTGTTACCAGATAATTGAATATATTGTTTTTAAACTGTAAGTAAGCGCAATAAAAATTATTTAATTACGTTTACCGAATGTACATTATTGTGTAAGTAGTATTGAGGCATACCTTACCCCGCCTTATTATTAGTACATGATTGATATTTTATTAGCTCAGAAATATACCCAAAAACTATTTCTTATGCAATTTTAACTAAATCGTTGGGTTGCAAAAATAATCTAGAAACTGACACATCGATCCCCTAGTTCACAATCATACTAATTACGGGGAAAAGGTGGTGTAATTAGGACAATAGTGCACAAATCATAAAGTTGCAATTTCATTGACAAAAAGATTGTAATTAATATGATGAACTAGGGTATCCAATTGTAGAGGTCGGTAGGGGCGGCAAAATTTTAATAGCCTACTGGCGGCAAATGTGTAAATCCGCCACTGGGTGGTATGATGTTGTGCTGCCTTGCCCTGCACTTTCTACACTCACACTACACTCGTGTTGGCACTCGCGGTGCACTGTTGATACACTGGTGCGGATGATGCAGTGGATTTGCGGCATGGCAAACGATCTGGAGAGCAAGACGATATCCCGTGTCAAGTGCTGAGAATGTTTGCGGTCCATACATCTTTAGGTAATGCAGGGACAGGTCATGTTCACACGATGATGGGGCCACAGGGCGTATGGGGCCTTTGGGTGTCCTGAACGGTGCTGTTGTGGCTGCTTCTGGTGTTGACATGGGTTACCTGATGTGGTGTGGGATGCAGTGGCATCACCGCAGGTCAGGCGCACCCATGATGGTTGATATCTCCGGCACTAGCAGCGAGGGGAAGCGAGCTGAGTGACTCGCTGCTCTCACTGCTACCACAACTGCTCCTGCTGTTGCTGCTGCTCTACCGACTCCACTGCCACCAGTAGCGACCTGGGCGGTCAGTGACCTAGGGGGGTTGGTCACCTGGTGGTGACCCCTTGGCTGGTGTTGGCGTTCCTACTGTGGTGCTGCCTCAATGTATCACCTCCTCGCCAGTGGTGGGAACCTCCAGAAGCCGTCCTGATGACTTTTACAATGTGGCAGGAGGTCCCAGAGTGTCACCTGTGGCATGCATGTCAGATGGGTGGAGGCCCCCATCGAGGTGGGCTCCGCGACATCAGTCATCGTGACATGGGCAGGACATGGTGCTGCTTCCTCTTGCTGGTGCTGGTGGTACGAGTAGGATGGCATTGGCTTGGGGACAGCAAAGCAGAGGGTTTCATGACATCCACGATTATGGACCTCCCACCTCGACTATCCCTGAGGGGTGCCTGCTGCTCCATTTCGCTGTAAAGCCCACACAGAAGTATCTGTAGGTTGTGGAGTGTGGGTGTTCACTGATGTATGCATGTTGACAGATCATAGTCAAGGTGGTGGTCGTGTTGTGGTCGGCAGCTACCACGCGATGTAACCTCACTGATGAGTGCATACTTCTTGGTGTTCCTTCTCATGGCGCTTGCATCGGCATCACAGCTGACTGGGTCACCACTGTCTTACGCCAGTGAGAAGTCAAGCTTATAATGCAGAGTAAGGTTTGGCCCAATAGGACATCGGCAGGTAAATTGCAGGTGGTGGTTTTGCCGTTCCGACGGAGGGTGAAGGGGGCGGTGGGCAGATGGTCGGCCCAGGTAGTATACTGCTCGCCCACACGAAGCCACAGCTAGGGCTTCAGCTCCTGGTTGCGGCGCTCCGTGGGGTTGGCATTTTGGTGGTAGATTGTCATCTTCAGGTGTCGCACTACCAACTGGAACACAATTCGCGCCACATCCTGCCAGAGAATTCCATGCCACTATTGGTAAGCAGGTTCTGCAGATATTCCCACCTGGGAAAAAGTCTGTTTGCAGGACCTTGGCAACACTCGTGGCTCATGCGCTACAGACACGATATGCCTCGGCCCACCTGGAGAAGTTATCGGTGACCACCACAATGAATTTCTTCACCTGTGAGGACTTAGGGTAGGGCCCCATGAGGTCAAGGGATGCAATCTATTAGGGCTTAGTGGGCCGTCGGGGCTGTTGTTGTTGTACCCCGTCAGCTCGTCGTGCTTTTAATTGGTTGCACATAACATACTGTTGCGTGCTTGGTTAGTCTGGGCCAAAAGTAGTGTTCATGAATGTTGCGAATTGTTTGCGCTGTCCCCGGGTGTCTTGCTACATTGCTGTCGTGCATGTGTCTCAGTGCTTGCTCTCTAACACTGGGGACAACAAGCAGTATCCACAAGTCATGGTAACTAAGTGAACATTTCTCTAAATGGCCATATATTACATGCCAACACTCGACAGCTTGCTGGCCGCAACTGTCTCTCTGCTCGCGAGTGAGTGTGTGCGCAGTCTTGCTGTGTTTGCCTCACATCATGGTATAGATCACATAATGTGAGGTCACTGTTAGTGGCGTTGATCTGGTGAACGCTTGCGTCACTCAGTGGTACCTGCATTGGTGGTTGACGTCGTCGAGGTTAACCAGGACTGGTTGGATGTTATATTGCCCGATGCCAGTACTCAGTGGTGAGCTAATGATGAGGGTCGTCTGACCGATGGCACATGAGGGCCCTGGTAATCCTCCCTACATTTTTTGATGGGTGTCGTGTACTTATGGTTGCACTTTTTATATCTTATGGCGAGACTGTAAGCCGTCTCGTATGCCTGAAATATGGTAACGAAATGTGGGTAATGCTACAAAGGATGCCCTCCAATGAATTTAAACTGATTTTACTTGGTTGAGCCGTTTATTCACTGTTCTTGCTACAGGTGAATAATGCGTAAATGATGCATGATAATCGACCCAGCTCTTAAGTGGTGAAAAACACAGGGACGCGATTGCGTTAAACTCTCCGGTGAGAGTGCGAGTCACTCTCCCCTCAGTACATTAATGATAATACAAATGTTCCAGTGACTAATATATTACCATTGCAGTTAAATGATTGCAGCCTATATGCGGGTACTGAGGGGCCTCACGGAGCGGGCGACCAATGCCACCGGTCTTGTCTGGGTGTTGAGACGAATTGGGCGAGTCATGTCCGCTGTCGTCAAAAGTGAAGAGAACTGACATCAAACGCCGAACGATGAAACATAACATGAGCACTCTGTGATATAATCATAATTGTGAAAATTTGTTTGAATTAAATTTAACACATTGGTGGCATCCCCGTTTATTAACAAATGTCTGTTAATGTTCAAGTTGTTAAGTTGAAGGAGATGTCACCATACAAATTAATTGTTACAGTGTTATAAACCTTAATAGACAATCTCCATTTTAGAAAACATAATTACTCTTATATAAATACACCTTAAATAAGTTATTACATTTTATCATAAAAGTGTTTGCATTTCACTTCCGAATATGTATTTGAATTACACTGGCTACAGCGTTGCCAGATGGCTGTCTCCTGAAGGGATGAACGAGTCCATCTGGGCAAAGGGGTGTGGGATGCCATGCTTGATTGCCATATATACAATGAAAAACCCCTGACTGTAGCTGTGAATGTGGTGACTGTTCAATATGTTTGTAAAAATTCTGTACACTTCTGGATGACACTTTGGGGCGCTTATCTCTTCAGCTTTGGCCTACCAGCCATTTAATGTCACCCGGTGGTGCGTTGCGTCGTATTTAGCTGTGCGAGCTGCGAGGACGCAACGACCGATTGCCAGTGCTCAAAACGGCTTTGGCTTTGGGGTAAACGCCATTTCGGATCACCTACTCACTTATTAAAAGAGTTTCCTCTTGTAATACATGAGTAGGGCGATCTCTTGAATGGCGTAATCTTTGTGGGCAAGAGGGTGCAATTTCATTTCTTATCGACCCACACTACGCACTCCTGGCATGATGTAGCTGGTGTAGTTGTTGTGACTGTGGCAGTTAGAGTGGACACAAGGAACCCGTAGATGCGTGGTTCACGTCATGGTAATATCTCCTTCCACTCTGCATCGTCCTACACCACGAAGTCAGCGCATAGTGACCTGTGGGCTATTTCATAAAAGTACAAGTCTACAAGTTATAAGTGAATTTACCAGTAAATTGTAAGAAAATAACAGAATGCTGTTTCATAAACCTACAAGTACAAGACTTGTAGCTACAAGTAAAATCTTTCAAGTTACAAGAGATTTTTACAAGTACTTGTAAAGTTTGGTTTCATAAAAGAATTGTAACATACAAGGACTTGTAACTTGTAACATAGTTCCTACTGGTACCAATACCTTCCTAAACTACTCTACAAGTATATTTTTAAAATATTGTATGAGTTAGGTTATAACAAAATGTGTTTTTTTGTAAACAGTTATAGTGTGTGTGTGTGTGTGTGTGTGTGTGTGTGTGTGTGTGTGTGTGTGTGTGTGTGTGTGTGTGTAAAAACACTGGAACTTATTTTCACTCATTCAGATCAAAATGTGGAGGAACAAAATTTTGAGGTTATGAGACGAGCACATAAATTCAGACAGAGAATGAATATGGTGTTTGTTTCATTATTGAATTTAATGAAAAGTTCCGTATGAGTTCTGTCAACTATGCCAATAATGGCATGATCAACATCATTAAACTGCATCTAGTTCCCCCCGCACTTCCTGTCTTCTGCCTGTTGTCAAGCTTCATATAGAAAATTACATAAGACAGCTTTATTTACAATTACACATTTGAATAATTACATTCGTTGAACATATTATTTTTACTTGTAAATGCATTTATCACCTACAATTCTGAACATAACCTCAATATTGTCAATAATATGAATTTATTTATTTTTTACCAAAGCACTTCCCGGAAACATGTCCAGTTCTTGTGTTTTGGCAAGATACCCTTAGATTTTGCTAAATTTGCAACTTCATTCCATGCTCTTTGCTTATCATATTTGGTTAATCTATCTGTAAACGCTCCAAACAGTGTAGCTCTATATTCTTTAATTTTTTGCAAAAACGAGAGTTTCCCATGCAACTGAGATTGCCTTCAGCTCATTTTATGAAGGCCTAACATATAATAACAAATATGGAATACTTCACCATTTCAAAACTAAAACCAGCTGATTTGTAAGTCTGCTCTTACAAGTGCACCAATAAGTCTACAAGTTTTCTTTCTGAAATAACTTTCCAGCACAATTGTAAAATATTATCTTGTAACTTGTATACTTATCTTTATGAACTAGGACACTGGACAGAGCTGCTAGCTGATTTTCGCTGCCTGTGACATGCTCCACGACAAAGTTCTAAGCTTAAAGAAGCAATGCCCAACTGGGTCAGCTTGCTGCATGTNGCTGCCTGTGACATGCTCCACGACAAAGTTCTAAGCTTAAAGAAGCAATGCCCAACTGGGTCAGCTTGCTGCATGCCTTGCTCATGGTGTATAGCCAGACTAAGCAGTGGTTATCGGTGTGAAGAGTGAAGCGCTGGTATTGCAGGTGTGTGTGGTACTTCTTGGTGGTCAATACTGCAGCCAAGCATTCATGTTCGTTGACGTTGTACCTCCTCTTTGTTGGTCCATACTTGGCACTAGCGAAGTCGATAATTTGATATTTTCCATTGTCGCAGCATTGGTAAAACACTGCACAGAGTATTTATTGGCTGGCATCGGTCTGCAGGTAGAGATATTTTGTGGTGTTGTACCTCGCCAAGGTCAGGCACGCTCGGAAACGTGACTTGATTTGCTAGAAGATGTCATAGGCGGGGCCGTCCCATTGAAAATGGCATTGGGTTGACAGCAGATCGGTAGTGGTGCGGTGATGATGGCAAAGTCCTGGATGTGCTCCTGGAGCCAGTTTATTAGCCCACAGAAATTACGGAGTTGCTTGCGTGTATGTGCTGCAGTTGTTCGGGTTTAGATTTGTTGCCTTCCTCATCGCCAACATGCCCCAGGAAGTCGATGCTGGTCTTTTCGAGGTGACATTTTGCAGTTGTACACATGAGACCATTGGCTCGTTTAGTCCCATACCCATTTGCTATTGTTGGTTACCGTAGTTTCACTTGGTTTTGGCAGTTGTAACACGATGGGAGGTGTGTCCTTCCGAATCGCGCCTTTGTTAACACCACCACTGTAATTGATTTTGCTTCTGCCGAACCTGCCAGCTGCTTTGTGCGATGTACTCTCATCGTGGTTTTGGCTTTCGTGCTTCTTGTCATCCAAGATCATTATCGAGTGCATAAATCCCTCTAATGTGCAATGAATGAGTGGTGTTAATGTGCGGTGGTACTCTGGTAGGACCATTCCTGATACTATCTCCAGTACCTTAGTTGCCATTACTCTTGGGTGGTATTGCTGTACCAGGTCTATCTTCTGCATAGCGAAAGCCATTAGATTTTCGTGGGCCGAATGTTTGTCGAGTACTGCGTGACTGTGTGCTTGTGAGGAGTAGAATGTACCATTATATCGGTACTGGAATGCTGTAGCCAGTGTAATTCAAACGCATATTCGGAAGTGAAATGCAAACACTTTTATGATAAAATGTAATAACTTATTTAAGGTGTATTTATATAAGAGTAATTATGTTTTCTAAAATGTAGATTGTCTATTAAGGTTTATAACATTGTAACAATTAATTTGTGTGGTGACATCTCCTTCAACTTAACAACTTGGACATTAACAGACATTTGTTAATAAACGGGGATGCCACCAATGTGTTAAATTTAATTCAAACAAATTTTCACAATTATGATTATATCACAGAGTGCTCATGTTATGTTTCATCGTTCGGTGTTTGATGTCAGTTCTCTTCACTTTTGACGACAGTGGACATGACTCGCCCAATTCGTCTCAACACCCAGACAAGACCGGTGGCATTGGTCGCCCGCTCCGTGAGGCCCCTCAGTACCCGCATATAGGCTGCAATCATTTAACTGCAATGGTAATATATTAGTCACTGGAACATTTGTATTATCTTTAATGTACTGAGGGGAGAGTGACTCGCACTCTCACCGGAGAGTTTAACGCAATCGCGTCTCTATATAAGACCCTGTGTTTTTCACCACTTAAGAGCTGGGTCGATTATCATGCATCATTTACGCATTATTCACCTGTAGCAAGAACAGTGAATAAACGGCTCAACCAAGTAAAATCAGTTTAAATTCATTGGAGGGCATCCTTTGTAGCATTACCCACATTTCGTTACCATATTTCAGGCATACGAGACAGCTTACAGTCTCGCCATAAGATATAAAAAGTGCAACCATAAGTACACGACACCCATCAAAAAATGTAGGGAGGATTACCAGGGCCCCCATGTGCCATCGGTCAGACGACCCTCATCATTAGCTCACCACTGAGTTATGGCACCGAGCAATATAACATCCAACCAGCCTTGGTCAACCTCGGCGTCAGGCTGTCTACAGTATACGCAAGTTATTAAGTTCTGTGTCTTTCCATCGCACCATACAAAACTTGTGCACCGTTCGTACAGTCGTAATTGGATTGGTTGAGGTTTGGTTTGCATTTCTGTAGTGTTCTCTGGTTTGCACTGACATTGTTTTACCATTTGGGTATTTGCAAAACTTGGTGTTGGTATTGGAAGTATGCAAGTCCAGTATAGCTCGACTGGTATTCCTTTGGACGTTTGCAGTAACGTGGTTTATGATTTGTATTATTAATAGAGGTGGTGACCTCCGATTATTATTTGTGCATGTACACTGGCAAGTATTGGCATTAATCGTAAAAAAAAGTCTATGTAGTATGTGCTCACGACCAGGCACACACACTTGTTGCACATGACAGCCAGTTTTCCCTCCGAAGTATTCATAGCGATCTTTCCCCATTGTGTGCTCGCATGAGCTGAGCGCAGGAGATGTGGAACGGTAGTTACTGTTTGTAGCTATAGCTGATGTGGGGTCGTGGGCCTCTCCGCCCGTGGCTGTCCACCCTATCGATCCGTGAGCGGATAGGACCGGGTTGAAGTAGGGGGTGCTGGGCCTAGGGAGTGCTGCTCGCACACCTCGCTTCTCTCAGTTGCCGCTCGGATCCCTTGTTCTCCAGTGGCATGTGACATCACTAGGGTGGTGTGATGGGGTGACATAAAATGGCCAGTTCGTCCAGGAATGCAGGGTACTGCATGCCCTTCCGCCATATTGAAATTTTACGGAAATGTTGGCTAAAATATTTTGAAATTGTGCTTGAAGAGCCTAAAACTGATTTTAAAACTGTTTTAGCATGTTTAAAACTACGTTGTGACTCTCTAATGGTGCGTGAACGACTCTTACACTTGAAATTTGATATGTGATATTGTATATAAAATGTTATGAAAAGTGTTACAAAGTTGCTGAAACAGTTTTAGATTTGACCACAGTTGTGTTGCATGCACAGTTATACACTTTACTGTTTGCTTTGTAAATACTCCACATGACAGTTTTGGTGCGGTTTTACAAAAGTGATTGAAAGGCAGTTTTTGGGCTATTTACACATACATAACTCATGAAAGGTATTTTAAGACACATCCAGACGGCATAACATTAATACACTTGACACTTATGCAGTTTACGTACAGTTCCAACACTTGTAAGTTGGTTAAATAATTACATGATTTGTTTGCCATGTTTATGACATGTAGCTTTTTCAACACATTTATGATGCCCTAGAATTAATGTCACAATCGCTAGCACATTTTAAAGGTTTGAAAACAACATCAAAATTTAAAAATGTAACTTTTTAAATTTTTTCGAAAGTTGCAAAATGTTGGCAAATGACTTTCCTGGCCATACCAGGAGACAATGGCATGTGAAAGTTGCTGCACAGTGAGTTTAAAAATGTGACTTCATCGTTCGCCATATCAACCATTTAGCTGCAAATATTCATCTTTAGTATTGGAACATTAAAATTTTTTTTTTTCACCCATAGGCAGCACCACCCTCTAGTCCTGCCAGTTCAAAAGTGCTGGGTTTGTATTAACCACATAGCTTATTCTATTGGCCGCGCATCATTTTGTATGCTATCATCTCATAAACTAACTGATCATCGAAAGTAGGACAATTGTGAATTCGGTGCGTACCCTCACAAATTCTTGTTCTACAGTTGCCAAGAATAAAACTTTGATGTTTGTACACGAAGTTACAAACTTCTTGGATGTTGATCATGCAAAAGTCGACACTGATGATGAAGAGATACTTCAAAATAGACTGTTGTATCTGGATCAAGCTTTGGTAACATAAGGTTTAACAACACAAAATTCCATTCAGGCACTGGCAGTTTTAGAATTATCGAGGCAGCTAAGTTCTCCTTGAGAATATCTACCATATTCCGCAATTTGTCAGGAGGGACAGCAGCTAAGGGGGGGGAGTTGCATTACATATTCCCAATGCATCGTGGCTATTTCTCTGACATTCTGGTACTTTTCAGTTAGTTTGCCATGCCAGGCTATAATTTTCCTCAGACAGTGGGAGTGCTTTAATATGGTTGTATGGCTCACCTGAAACTGACGTAAGGATACGCTGATGCTTCTTCACCATAGCAAGGGCCTTGTTGTTAATCCCTTAAATGAAGGCAATTGCAATTTTGGTAACTTTACATTGGATGTAACTCTGACGAGATGACATTACCGTTCTCTTCCTACTACTTGGATCACAACAAGTTTGTTGAAAACTTTCTGTATTCTATAGTAGGCATCGTCAGACTCCTCGAGCTCCCTCTCGCTGGCTTCAGACTCTACAACTAATGCAGTTTCCGATGCTTAAACAGCAAGTTGCAGATGGCAGCCTTTCAGCTGCTGCAAATCGCAGCATATTGCCTTGAAAAGTCCCGCCCGACCCGGATTGTTGTCAACTTCATCGGTCAAGGTCAGAAGTCTGTTTATATAGCAACTTCACGAGGCCAAACATGTCTTCAATTGGTGTTGCGACATTTTAACACTTTCATGCTGCAGTTCTAAAATGCCGGCCCAGTGAAAACATACACCATTGCGGTTATGGAAGGCACACCGCTCGGCTAAACACAAAAATACTCTTGTTCACCGCGAATCGCGAATATGATAAACATGGCACATATTGCATAACATAATTCTGGTGATTAAATACAGTGGTATTTGTATAAGCATTGCAAAGGTGCGCTATGTAGTAGTTTCAGCACCACACAAAGCCCGATTCCGCACACAAAGGAATACGGGAAACACATCCACTGTTTACTGTAAATATCGTTTAAACTCTGTTAAGTGGCACGAATAACGCTTACCCAGCCCAATGGTCCAGAAAATGTTTCCACACAATAGCCTTTGTAACACATTCCAGCTCTGTGACGTCCATCAAAACAGAGTAATGGTAACTAACTGTTTTCCTTCTTAGATGGTACCACAAGTCAAGATTGCCGACGGCCATGGTACTCGCAGCATTTGGCGCTCAATTTTGAATCCAAGTACATACACTAAATGACACAAACCAAAACAAACCTAATCAGCAGACAACACAGTCATGTGCACGCAGNTCCAAGTACATACACTAAATGACACAAACCAAAACAAACCTAATCAGCAGACAACACAGTCATGTGCACGCAGCTGACAGTCACTTCTCTGAACCCTACACCTATAACATATATATATATATATGCACATGTAATTCAAACACAACAAATTTTCTCAGTGACACAAAGACTGGTGAAAGAGTGCGCAACAAAAACTAGCGAGCGATGGTGTGTAGTAGATGGCCGTTTTGAAACACGTGCCAATAAAAGTAGAGAGAACTGAACTATCTATGTGCCACGTGCTGTGGGAGTTGTACTACGGTTCGTGCACGACAATGAAGCATTATAAACACAGTATAAAGCCAAATGGAACATCTATTGGTTAGGCATTTCACAGGAGACACGNACGACAATGAAGCATTATAAACACAGTATAAAGCCAAATGGAACATCTATTGGTTAGGCATTTCACAGGAGACACGCCAGTTTTTTAGTGTGTGTGTTTCATGCAACTGTCTGAAAAGCCACCGTACTGATGGTATTCAATAACAAGTGCCACATTTACACACAGAAACGTTCGAGGCTATAACTTTGGATTTGATGGGCCCATACTCACGTACTGCAAGATTCATTCTACTTGTGNCACAGAAACGTTCGAGGCTATAACTTTGGATTTGATGGGCCCATACTCACGTACTGCAAGATTCATTCTACTTGTGACTGATCTATTCTCCAGATGGGTATAAGCGTACCCCATTTCTAGTATGTATGCAAAATGTGTTGCCAAACAGCTAGAAACTGAACTTTTTCCATATTGGGGATACCCACGCGTATTGTTGTCAGACAATGGAGCACAGTTGACCAGACATAAATGGTGCAAGTAGTGCTGTACTAGGTGGGCAGTACTGCATAACACCACCACTGTTTACCATCCACATGCCAATCCAACAGAGCGCCACAAACAAGGGCTGAAAACACATCTGCGGTTGCGCATGGGTGACAGTCATATGTCTTGAGTTGAACATCTACCAGCAGTTTTCTTCATGCAACGCGCTCATGTCAATCTAGCAACAGGGAAAACCCCGGCTGAGCTGTTACAAGGCTGTCAACATCCACTTCCCGGAAAGGTCTCTCATGCACCTTCAGATCATGCTAGTGTCCCAGAGAGCAGTGAAGCCCGCAGGTGCCGCTGAGGGTGGGCACCACAGCAAAAGCACTTCAGAAGAAATATGTCACGAAAGGGTTCCCTGCCACCACTCGTTCGCCAACTGCACTCAAACCCAGCCAGCTGGTATATATGACAGCAAATCAGTTGTCTGCAGCTGCCAAGAACTTCTGTGTGGGTTTAGCCACAAAATGGAGCGGGCCACACAATGTCATCAGTATACTAGGGTGAACCACTTATCTAGTCCACTTAGGAAGACGAGGCTGAGTGCCTGTACACTATGACGACCTGCGCAGCACAGATGTCCACGCAGGCCGTACTGCATCAGATGCCCCAGTGGCACCACTTATTGACTGCATGCCAGATACCCCACTTCCATAGCCTACAATTGGCTTAGATGCCTCGGCACCTGAGCCCATGAGCGACGGCAACCTCCGACATATGTTTCAGCATGCGAAGCCCAGAATCAAGACGGCCTTGGTGCCCACAGCAAACAGACATATCTTGTGTCCCCATTGCCGACAAGACAACCAACATCCAGATGCACCGAATGTCTGCCAGGGCCACGATGCAGCATGCGCATCCTCTGTCCAGTGGCTCATCGACGACACCAACACTCCAGCGTTCATTTCAGCAAGTGAGATCTGGACTAAGCCAATGGTGGGCATACTTCCACAGCATGTTGAAGACTCCCAGCCACTCACCCAGCTCCTTGTGCGGCCGCGCCGCAGGCTTCACTCTACATACAGCAGCAGCAGCGACGAGACCCAGTCGAAGGAAGGCTCCAAGCCCTTTCAGTGCTCCAAGGGACTCCGTCCTCCAGCGTATACATTTTGCATGGCATGCGAGTATCACTCGCCGTCCCCAGCGGCTGTGCCAGTGGCACGTCAGTGGGGCAGCTGTCCCACCTGTCCAGCCCCACTCCGCACCCGCAGACCATACCACCTGTCCAGCCCCACTCCGCACCCGCAGACAATACCACCTGTAGCCTCAGTGAGGGCCACGTCCACCGACCTGCTGCCACTAGCTGCTCAGCGGGGTCATGGAGCTTCAGCAGACGTATGGCCTCAAGAAGAACAGGTGGGTGTATGATGCGACCATTGTCCCTCTCTCTTGGCCTGTTGGTCCCTCTAAACCTGTGTGCAACAACTTGCCATTCTTATTAAAACAGTCTGAAAACGACTTTTTTTTTATTGTTTTATAGCCATTCAGGCATGGGTAACCACATCCTTCCAGGGGTGAAAGTGGACTTGCCTAGCTCAAGATACCTAATGCCAGCCTACAGTATACAAATTTGAGGGCGTAATTTATCCTAATAATATTTTTTATTCAGTATTAGTTATGGTTTAAACTAAATGTATCTAGCAACGGGTTGAGAGAGACAGCTCCGAAACCTTTTCAAAATATGTTACACAACAAATATAACGCCAATGCCATTTTCTTTTTCCTGTAATTTGTATTTTTAAATCAATTAGCAAGTGGCCACATGTTGTTTAATTAAGGGCTATGGTATGTACAGGCAATTGGCAGTAAGGTGAGTACATTTCAAAGCCCTCTCATTTGGAATAATAGTCAATAATTATATTTTAATTTAGCCTTTGATGTTAACTTCCGAGTGCAGTGGAATATGCACACTGTGTTAATTACTTACATGGCAATATTTATTTTTAAATGTTGTTGAAGTATAACAAATGGCTGAAAGGAATATTAAGTAGGGCCTCAAAAGTAATGGTGACGGTTTTCAGCAGGAAATGGCCCCACGGAAGGGCGGCAATTTAACACCTGTTGGCTAGGTGGTGCTGGGTTAATGGAAATTTTGAGGGTTGGTGAAAAACATTTGTAGGTGGGTTTGTAGTTTGATATCTGACTAGGTGCCAGACACCATCGGCAGGCAGTGTCGATTGCTGCTGCTGATTATGATGATCTCAGGGTATGGAGGGTTGTTCGCCCGGGCATGCACAGTCCGTCGGTGCATGCGCAATCCCTACACCTGATACTTATGTCGGAATGAAGTGGCCCTATTCAGGCTGACCCACACACCTTTTACTGATAAAAGCTCGGTGTTCAGCATGTTTGTTATTAAGGTACTTGAATTTATGGAAAAAAAGGATTGTAAGTGACCCGGACCCCGAAACACACGATGGCAGTGCTTGAGATTATAAACATGAGTCTGAAAACTTGAGTGTAATTGTGGAATATAAATGAAAAATGCTGAAAGTGCCGGAAAACTAATTTCGAGAAAACCGCAAAAAAAACTGTTGGCTGGTTTCAATAATAGCTCTAAAAATCTGAAGAAAAAAAATCACAGAGATAGCAAATGTTGCTACAAATAAGTATTGTTAATGCAAATTACCTATTTATTACATTTTATGTCACTTTTATGACTTTTACTTGGGAAATGCTGAATGTACCCGCTGAGCAACCCTCAGGCCGTGGTAAGTGCCACACTACCTGATCATCGTGATGAATGTACCAAGCCTGGGAAATGCTGTGTGCGCCTAATGATAAACCATGGGACAATAAAAGTGCGACACATAATTTTGCCCAACGTAAATAATAATGCATGCAATATTAAATTATTATTATGTGCATTCAGCAAATGAATGTTATTATTGTTTTATTTAAACATTCTATTCAAAATTAAATTAAAACGTAATTTGTTTTATCCACAAGTAAAGTTAATATTAATTTTCCACAAGTAACTAAAAAAATATATCAAAACATTAAAATGTAATTTAATTCAAATGTAAAACATCAAAACGTAATTTAAACAAACACAAAAACATCATAAAAAATATTATTCACCAACATTATCTGTATGTGTTACACCTAGAAGATCTTCGTAAAACATTAGATGTTAAGTCTCTAAAAAATCGAGCATTTGTAGGAGATATTTCTTTTTTTCACTTTAGATATGCATACATACTTGACCTGTGGTAAATTTCGATGGGCTGGAAGACTGGACAACTTAGTGTGTTTTTTAAGACATTGGTTTTTGTCCACGCTTGGGGATAGTCAATATCAGCATCTAGTGAAGATGCTGTGAGGACTTCATGTGGTGTATTCTTGATATATGTAGCTTGCTTGTGTCAATGAAATGTTTAGCCACACATGCGAAATCTATGAAATCGTCTCCGGTCATAGTTTGAACAATAAAATGATTGTTAAGGCGGGCTGTCCGTACCACATCTTCCAGCTGTTGAGGAACCATAGCTTTGCATTGTCGTCTCCTTTTTTCGATGACTTCGAAGTCGCGATTACATGCATTAAAACTATGACCACTAACCAAGTATTTTTTATCAATAGAATCATAACATTGTTTTGCCACCAGATAAATAAGGGCCATAAAAAGCATCTGGTTCTTATTCTGCGCAGTGCAATTGTCACACCACATCACAAGATGTTTCTTTGTGAAACGACCAGAACGAGTCACTTTGTAGAAATAGGAGGCAATCTCGTTGCCTCCTCTTCCACCCACTCCCTAATGCCACATACGCATGACACTGCTGCTGGTATCTCCCATATGAATGCATAAGTTATACGTGGAAAGCTGCCGAGCATAGAACATTGAGCTATGAGTTAACATTGGTATGAACATAACTTGCTGAAGATCCATACACACTGTTGAAAACGTTCCTGATGGCATCTGTGAAGCGTTTAGATCGATTTTTAGTATTGACTGGGCTTTCTCAGCTGTTGCTTGGTGGAGTTCCAACGCCGCGCCGATCAGGTATTTTCTTTATCCATACGAAGAATGGCATTACTTGCAGCAGCGTGAAGACGGTCGCAAGTTTTACACGAGTCAATTTCAAGGGCTCCAAATCTGAGCTTAGGGAAGTCTTTTTTGAACACTGCAGCATAGTAGCGATAAGAAATGTCGCATTTGGGTTTTTATCTTTGAACAGTAGATACATTCTGTTGAGGTTGAGGTCGGGGCTTAAAAACTCACGACTACTCCTCTCACGACTATAATGACTTTCATGTATTGGAAAACTGGTAATGTGGTTCCGAACTAAATTTCGATCGTTTTCTGTAAACTTCTTCTTCTTTTCATTCGAATTAGGGTGTTTACCACGACCATCTTTGTTAACAAAATCGCTGGTTTTCTACTTCGTTTGCAAAGTTTGCATTTTACGATGTGAAATTGCGAAAATTGTTTTAAATGTGTTAGCACACACTTTAATATTTTCGCCATTACCAGCGGGAACAACGTACGAAAAAGTAACTTGGTGTCTGCTATCAGCAGAGTCAGTATATGTTCCATGCCTTCTGCGATTTATTTCATGCACTTGAATGCGGCCGAAAAGAGATGTACCCTGTTCACTTTCGTTAAGGTGGTAAAACTGTATGAAAAGCTTCTCTTGTTGTTCATAGGAAAGTTAATTACAGTCATTAGTACACTTACAATGTACCTCTTCCCTTAGCAAGCGTTTCGCAGGACGAGGATTCCCTGAAGTTTATATATGGATGACCAATCTCTCGTGCAGCTTTCCGACTACGCTGCAGTTTAATTTTGGTTGGTGGTGGCTCGGAGGTGGTTGGAGAATAGTCTTGGTCACTCATTTTAACTCACGACAACAATGAAATATCCACAACGATACGAAAGGTGAGAGAGAACGCACAACATATAGGTGCATGCCGCACTCGAACTGACTAATATGCTGTAGTCGCCCGTTGTGTGGAAATGGCGGCTGGCACTTACAGTGTTTTTATTGAAAACGGTGTGATAGTTCCAGCATTTGCGCTATCTTTCAACAGCTCCAGAAACTAAACAATTCGACACAAGCACTTGGAACGGTTCCTAAAACATTGGCAATGGCACATACAATGATTTCCGATAAAAAAAACACTTTTTTCATGTTTTGGCACTTACAACAGCCTTTTCCATTTACATGCCACAATTACTCTTGCACAAAACTTTACATCACTCTAGGTGAAAAATTTACAAGGGTTCTGGCCTGTGGCCCACCAGACAGGCCAGAAAACACAATGGTGTGCACAGCAATAAATTACTGGTGTGTTAAGCTTCCCCCAGGCGATGTTATTCCTGGGTAGAAGGGGTGGCATCTCCAGGTGCAGAAATGAACAGGTTTCAGTAAGTTACATCAGACTATTGCTGTTAAAGATGATTGATGCGAAAACATGAAAGCACCCAGAGCACGATGCGGCACATGTAGACCCTTTGAGACACTTGACGGCAACTGGTTCTGGCGAGCTCGCGAGGCGCAGATCATGGTGGCACGCAGCACGCGGCTCGTCTTACATTACTTTCTTTTACATTACTTTCTTTTGAACTGAAAAACTTACAGAAATAAATGGACATGAACCCTTGCATATACACGAATAAATAAATAAATACATTATAATAAACTGCACATAAACAAATATAATTGAAATGTGTATGGCATGAAATTAACATACCTGAGCGGTCGGGGATAGTAATGCTGACACTGTCCAGCAACTATGTTAAGAAAAGTCAGAATATTACACAATATTCCTATTTCGAATAGAATGGGTGCCAGCTCACTGGGTGAGCAAGAAGTCGCAGTTCTCAGGATCGTGAGACAAACGACCACGTGGCTGTATTCCCTGACACTCTGTACCAAATTTACAGCAAAACGTTATATATAGCTGAGATATTCAGACTCGCCAGCACGCCTTAGTATTATCTTTTACCTTATAAATGAAGTATGCCTCATTGAGGCATCGATGACTTCCTGGATAGGGCCAGGGCCTGAAATACAACACTAAATGAAAACTCACAAGTTTCGGATAACTCAAGTATTGTATTGCCGAATAGTGTACACAGTTACATGTATGCAATGCAAATTAAAGCGGGCCTGACTCACAAGGCCTGCCAGCGATTGTTATTGTACAAAAAAGGCCAGGAATTGTGCGAAAACTTACAATAGTATTTAAACCTCCGGGGTCGGTAAATTAAGCTGACGAAGGGGTGCTGCGAATGCGAGGAAGGCTGTTGGTAAACTAAATAAAAGTTCCAGTATATTAAATTAGCCTATTGCAGTTAAGTGTTCAGAACAAGGTATGAAAGTCCCCCGCGATGCGACGCACATGCAGAACCTAAGACCCACGGAATCAGACTGCCTGAGGTAGCGCGGGCGAACCACTTCCTCGCCGAGAGCTCGCACCATCCCAAGAGGTATTTTAGTTTAATTACCACATTACATAAACACATAAAACATACAGTCAATAGGACCTTTCAATGTTCGGGATGGACATACCTTAGCTTGAAGAGAGTTCAAAGTTCTTTCATAAGCACTAATTTAAATACAAAACATGATTATTAGGTGCCCTGCAGAGCATGTGGGAAATTTAGGTATGTTAAGTTTTGGGGCACACTATGAACAGAATGGTCAGGTTGAAAGGACTAATTATTTCCCACGTCAGTAATTGGCTTGACTAGACACACAATTACACTCGGAAAATTATGTAGAACACTCCAAATACCCTAGCATTGCTACTCTACGCCTCATTAAATATGCACACGGCTTGCATTTATTCCGCGATTACTTCGCAATCCCTTAAGAGTGAATTTCACACACATTTGCCTGTGGGCGATAAATTCTAATGCCATTTAAGACACATTCTAACACTTGATTCCTATCCTAATTACACACATCTCTATAGGGAGACCACAGCACAGGCACTCAGTTGGATCACTCGGTATCGGGCCATGACCCGTTCCCAAGTAAACGATGCAGGTGCATCGTGATGCACCACGTGCATATTCCATGGGCCACACTGGTGCAGCGACTGTGGGCCGATGGCGTGATGACAGTGGCCATTCCAGACCACGCACGAGTAGTCTACGGTAACTGTAATATTGTGTTAATGCTAGTGTATATTAATGTATTCATGTGCGTTAATATATTTACTGTGCAGGACTGTCATTGTATTGTTGTATGTATATTAACATTAGCATGGTTGTATTCTCTTATATGTATATAGTTAGTAATCTCACTTTTCTGAATATTATTATAATAAATATTGTTATCCCATGTACGTGCATGCAGATTTTGAATATATATTACTTGCTACTGGAAATATTTACAGTTGTGTATCATTACTGCGTTAACATTTTAGGAGCTTAAGGTATATGATAAAAACTGAGGCTAGAAGCAAGTTACTGTGGTGTATACATACATTTAATAATTATGCTTTAAGTGAAATAATATTTGTGCACTGTATACAAGACGCTGTTATGTAAAAACAATATTTATTGGAAATTGGCAACTTCTGACGTGTTTTGATTGTAAATTTGGCTACTAAGTAGAAGAAAAATCTGGCAACCCTTATCTATGGTCGAGATTCGAACACGTTCACGTCAACAAGTAAGGCCAATTGTAGACTAGGCAAAGTTAAATTTTTTTTCCCCATATGTATTATAATAAAATGTTTAAAGTGATAAAAATTGGGGGTATAAAACATGTCGGTAAAAATCCTTCAATTGGTTTTTCTTGCTGGTACGCTTGTTTTTAGAGTAGGTACTAGCAAAAACATTTTCGTGTTGGTTAAGTTGCTGGGAATCCGTCGTCCTAGAAAATTGGATGCTGTAGAGGTATCGGAATCCAGTGTTGCCTGTACAAAAAGCTCGTTATGAGTATTTCGGGTCTGCATAGGATATACGATAAAATACGAGATTTTGTACTTTTTCGTTTAGGAATTATCCGACGAGATCTTCAGAAACTACAATAAGTAACGAATCTCCTATCCAAGAACAAAGCTTCGTTCTTGTTATTGATTGAAAGGTTAGTTAACCCCTCAGCTACCAGAATTAGCAAAAATTTAGTAATAAAGTAAAAGCCTTACCATAATGATTATGGCACTTAATATTTTGTAACGTTCTAATGTAAAAAAAAGACGTCTGACGGCACCTTTGTGGTTGCACTGTTATAAAAAAATTTACATATTTGTAATATTAGCGCGGATTAGATGCATTATGATAATGTAAAATGCCACTGTAATTTATTACAGTGTGTAATATTTGGTGTGGTGTACGAGATTTTTTTCTTTTTTACCAGAATAGCACCTGCACGTTTTGGCAACGGTGGCCGTATCTTCTTGTCACCGGAAAAACGGGGATCACCTAGGAAGTTAGTGCGACGAAATACATTCAAACGTGAAGTAGGTCGGTGGAACGAAAAGTGTTTATCCTTCTTTTAAGTGCGGTCTCGCTGGGGCAAGTATGTTGGGAGGGGTACTGAAAGCTCTGCCAGCTGTGTCGGGTGTGTCTATTGTCTCTGCCATAAAGGTGAGCAGTCGTGGAAATGTTAAGTGCGCTGAAGAGCATGACGAGGAAAAGCGTGAAGCAAAAGTATATCTCTTCACGTGTCACCTGCCGCCCTTTCCCAACACCACGGAGTTCCACCACTGGGCCTTGGTACTGTACTTTGAGGATGGCACCGATGTCAGGACCGTGGAAGGTAGGCAAATGTCAAATTTGACTTTAAATACTTGGTTATTGAGTAGGTATCGTTTATTGGGTAATTATCTAGTTCAGGGGCTTTTCTGTAAAAAAAAAAACACCGGTAATTTTCTAGATTAGGGGCTTTTCTGAAAATAAGAAAAAAAACTCCAGAAAGGGGTATATTTCGACTCTACTAATAACGTAGAACACGAATATA
>NQII01004203.1:192683-216624 GCA_002778355.1 Clitarchus hookeri
TTCCACGTCACATATTTCCAACTCGAATATATTAGCTATAACGTCCAAAGTGTAATAATAGATACAACAGACCGTCTCGCCAATTTTAACCCAAATTCACTATCTCGGACAAATTAAAAAAGAGTTATCAAATATCTAACATTTTATATTTTTACTTTTGTAACCTACTTATATTTTTAGACAGATGTCAGTCTTAAAATATCTTAAAATTTGTTTAGCATTACAGTACGATGAGAATTGGATTAGCTGACAGTGTGTTGATAAAAAATACAGGCCCGGCGTGACGGACCAGCTGATGGCGGAAGGATACGTAGTCAGATGTAAACAGTGGCGCTACTTTCGCCGAGCTGTCAAAAAGTGGCCTTCTTATATGGTACAGAATATAATGGCGGCAGACGTTGATAGGCGTAAACATAAACTTTCACGATTTCTTTAAATATGTTCTACTTATTTTAACATTACGCCGTCTTGAATATCAACAAGGTAAGCTATGCAGAACCCATTAATGCAACTTTTGTTGGCATAAAACGTTTCGTTCAAAACGTAAACAAACTGTCAGAAACAGTCACCTCACAAACTTGTTCAATTTTTTAAAATATGTTGTACTTATTTTAAAGCCATGCCCCCAATATATTCGTGTTCTACATTATTAGTAGAGTCGAAATATACCACTTTCTGGAGTTTTTTTTATTATTTTCAGAAAATCCCCTAAACTAGATATTTACCAAAGAAACATCCTAGACCAACAAAAGTTGCATTAATGGGTTCTGCACAGCTTACCTTGTTCATATTGAAGACGCCGTAATGTTAAAATAAGTAGAACATATTTAAAAAAACTTGCTAAATATGTTTGTTTACGTCTATTAGCGTCAGAGGAATTATACCAGCCCCCTACCTAGGTGAGTCAATTTACATTCTTTTGGTGTGTTTTATGGTTCCTTTAAAACCCAACAATCCTACATTCGTACTTTAGTGTAAAACCCAAACATCCTAGGTTAGTGTAAAACCCAAACATCCTAGGTTAGTGTAAAACCCTACAATCCTAGGTTAGTGTAAAATGCTACAATCCTAGGTTAGTTTAAAAATGTAAAATAGTGATTCACCCATTGTGGGGTTAGGTTCTGTTAGTTTAGGTGGGCACATATTACAAAATTAGTCGGATGTGAATGCCCCTAGTATATTCGTGTTCTGCATCATTAGTAGAGTAGAAATATATCATAATTTTGAATTTTTTTTGTGTTTTACAGAAAAGCCCCTAAACTTAATAATTACCCCTCACTTAACAAAACACCACAATCTACTAAAACGTCAGGGTAACACCCGCCACATAGGAAATTGTTACGCACACAAGCACTCGTTCTTGCACCCTCCATTCTTAAATCACAACCTTCACACTGTCTCACATCTCAACTGCAACTAAAATATGGTGACTGTGAAGTCGACAGACCCACAGTCAATAAGGTGACTGCACAATGCGCATTTGTTCACTTTACTAAAGCATTGCTTCACCAAACATTATGGCTTCCGGCATAAACAAAGCACACAAACTGCTTGTACTTTAAACTATTTTATTTAATACGTTCTACTTATTTTAACATTATGCCTTCCTGAATATTAACAAGGTACTTTTGTGGGTCTAGGACGTTTCCTTCAGAAAAACTGCTACTCTGAATAATAACCGTGATTTTACCTCACAATTTCCGTGATCTTCATAACCCCCCATACTATCGTTTTTGTGGTTTGTAATCATAGTATCTTAATGCCCCTAGGAAATTTGTGTTCTGTGTAATTAGCAGAGTCGAAATATACCACTTTTCGGGGGGTATTTGGAAAAGCCACTATTCTTCACATTTATCGAAAAGAGTGTAAATTGACATTACTGAACATGAATTTACTAGTGGTATCACAATATTCGCAGTACGTACTGCCAAACGCGATAGTGGGGAGGGGTATGAAAATTGTCGTCCTTCGCTTGATGCTCCAGTCACTCATTCACTCCACTCGCCAACTGCCGGCTCAGAAGCCTGCCACACTTTTACATCAGTCATCCTGGCCATCTGGAAGGTTCAACCCACCCCGAGTCACGCTGAGAGAAACAAGGTCAATAATCCAGAGTATTCTTCAGATTAACGCAGAAATCCTATCCGCCAAAGGGTTATCACGGCAGAATGCCTTCATAACTGAAAACTCTGGTAGGATTATCACTCGCTTGTCATACAAAACATTCCCTTGGTAATTATTAAGTTTAGGGGCTTTTCTGAAGAAAAAACTCCAAAAAATGGTATATATCTACTCTACTAATCACGTGGAACACGAATATACTAGGGGCATTAACGTACGACTAATTTCTTAATATGTTGCCACCTAACCAAACAGAACCTAACTCCTCGATGGGTGAATCACTATTTTACGTTTTTAAACTAACCTAGGATTGTAAGGTTGTAAAGTAATATAAGATTATACAATATTAATCAAGTCTCCGATCAACACCTTACAATCACATACTAGATGGGAACCCTATAATCCTACGTTATTTTTAATAACTGCAATCCTAGGTTAGTTTAAAAATGTAAAATAGTGATTCACCCATCGTGGGGTTAGGTACTGTTAGGTTAGGTGGGCACATATTCTACAATTAGTCATACGTTAATGCCGCTACTATAGTGGTGTTCTGCATTACCTACCAATAATCCTAGGTTAGTTGAGAAAGAATGTGAAATTGTGGGGTAAAAACGTCCGGAAAAACCTTGTTTGAATTACTTAATATAACTACATTTGCACGTTAAGCTACCTGTTAGGATTTTTGGGTTTCACACTAAACTACGAATTTAGAATTTTAGGGATTTAAAGGAGCCGTAAAACACACCAAAATAATATCAATGCACTCACCAATGTAGGCGGGTGGTACATACTCTGTCAACGGCCCATTCAACCTCAGCTCACTCGATGAAATAACAATCTTCCACAAAGCGCCACATACGCGCATATAACGCACTGAAACACTCGTTTACAGCCGAATATATACACGGAAGCACTCTGTAATAGGCTAATATACGGCAGAAACGTAGTCTTGCTTGCTTTCTTTGTTTTAAATCACGAACGGAGCACCACTTAACTCTCCACGGCCAGCACCTGTAGCCACACACTTGCATACTACCGTATGACCCGTGATGATATATGCGTCCGCTAGATTGCGTGAAATATACAAAGTGCGGCCATTATTAATGGCGGTAGACGTTAATAGACGTAAACATCAAATTTCACGATTTCTTTAAATATGTTCTACTTATTTTAACATTACGCCGTCTAGAATATGAAGAAGGTAAGCTGTGCAGAACCCGTTAATGCAACTTTTGTTGGTCTAGGACGTTTCGTTCACAAATGTAAATAAACTGTCAAAAACAGTCATCTCGCAAATTTTTTCAATTTTTAAAAATATGTTGTACTTATTTTAAAGCTACGCCCCTAGTATATTCATGTTCTACGTGATTAGTAAAGTCAAAATATACCACTTTTTGGAGTTTTTTTTTTTTTACAGAAAAGCTTCTAAACTTAATAATTACCTTTGTTATGATTAATCTGTAATCTTCAATAATCACACATTATTATTCATGCGTATTGGCATTGGTACACCACTACATACCATTGCTATTCTTACCTTATTCAAAAAGTCAACAAAAAATTCTGTAATAAAGTAAAAAAGTATGTATTTTTTTTATTATACCAATGTGCAGTTACATATAGACAGAAAAATGGAAGAGGTCCCAAACATGAACCAAAAATTGGACAATCAACCACAGTTGCCAATTTTTGAGAAGACCTCTGGCATTCGTTTTGATTTTAATAAAATGTTTGAAGAAGTTGACTGGTTTCTCATATATTTACGGCAATGAAATTATAAGGAAAGTAAAACTCAAAACAAATTGTTTTGCAAGCTCTAATCTTGATATAATGAAGCAGGGGGAAAATGGCGCAATCCTACTTGGTATAAGCTATTCACTGCAAGTGAGCACTTTTTGAAGCCCTCTCATTTGGAATAAATATGTTTTATTGTACCAAAGATAATAACTTTCAAATCCAATGAAATATATACACTGTGTTCATTACTTACATTGTAATATATTATTTTTAAAGTGGTGGAAGGATGAAAAAAGGCAGATAGGAAAAAAGTAACTAGTGCCTCAAAAGTGCTCACTTTACCATGAACAGCCTATAACAGTGGATAAGTGTAAAACTTGAGAATTATATATTTTCTTTGTGATAATAAGCCACATGTGCTAGTGAAAAAGACATGTATTACTATTTTAGTGACAATATCATACACACTTAATTTCGTTGGTGTGTCTTGAATCAAGACAGATTTTGGGTAATACTGTTATGTTACACAGAAATAATAGTGTATCATATTCATATATGCCTAGGTCCAATCCAAACCATGACCCACAGCATTAAGTTTAACCAGTTTTCTATAATTTTGCCAGCCAACACGAGGCATGTTTCAACCCTTTACAAAATCTCAGAATAGATGAAGGTACGTGTCCACTTTCTGGTTTAAATAAAAAAAGAAATCCACATAATTATGGGGGGAAAAATTGTACACTATTAATGGCTATGTTGTGAATTATGAGATTCACACTGGTGGTACAGCTAGCATAGAAAATTCAGTGGTGAGTCTCATGTGACGGTAATGCCACAATTATTTTGGTAAATTACAGTTTGAATGGACCAATCGTATACGAGTCAGTCTGTTTGGTATCTTGTGAGAAGAGAATCTATTGGCTGTTGGTACAGTCCAGTAAAAATTTGGAAGGACTACCAAACATTTTCAAAACAAACGTGCTAAAGAAAGGTGATATTTCCTGTAGATGAGGACCAGTACTCACATTACAGTTTCATGGGGTATTACTGCCATTCCACGAAACATAAAGCAACATTCAGCCATGTAATACCCTTTGATGGCTGTCATTGATTCATTTATTCTGCACAAGAAGTCAAGGGCTGATAGTAGCAAGGTTCTCTTAAAGGGGCATGGGACATAAATTAATGATAAGAGGATAGTCGTATTATATAAATGCATAGAAGCCGGTAGAGAAAAACACACAAAGTGCAATCTTACAGGATTGTTTTTACTACCTATTAGCAAATATTTTACCAGAGCTATGTATTTCTGCTAGGGTTGTGCGAACAAAACTTTTTTCTCATGAAACGAATACGAAAAATATGTTATGAAGTTAACGGAAACTGAAATAAAAAATAACTTCATAAGAGCTCAGTCTTAATGATAGTTTAATGAATTTCTTGACAAATTCCTTGCAAATCCAAACCAAAACCATGAACAATAAGGAGACCAAAGGGGTTCTTTCCTAGATTTAAAATAAATTTTTGTATGTAGTTATATAATAATTAAAACAAACAAGATTATTTACAGACAAAAATAATTTCCTTTGCTGGTGCACTCAACATACATTCACTAAACACCCAAATATTTATTGAAATAGAGGATTTTCATTTCATTACAACTTTCGGCATCCAAATTTCTTACTTAAATGAAAGTTGTAATTTTTCATTTTTGTTTCCGTATACCAAATATTTGCATAACTCTTAATTTCTGCCAAACTATTTTTATATTACACATACAAAATAAATGTACCAATACTGCAAAACAGTTGCACACAAAGTTGGCAAATACAGTTATCTACTGTTGTCCTCTTTTAGTTTTTGCTATGTTGACTTCCAAGTATATGCTACGTAGATTTCAACTGACATATTTGGAATTAATTTATGTCCCATGCCCTCTTAAATGATTTCCTGAAGGTATCAGGAACCAGCTTATAGCTTGTGGAGTCTTACAAACACAAGAGGTTCGCCCTTCATCCTTAGCTCATCATATTTCTGCTCAGTTTTTTCCACAGAAAATTTTAGTAACAGAGAAGAAAAAGAGCCACACAAAGATATTGCAAGGTGTGTTAAAAAACAGAAGGAAAATGCACAGGGAAGGACACATGGTGGTGTGCAAAGTGAGGTGTTACTTTGCATGCTCCAAATTGTTTTTGCAAATACTATACAAGATCAAAATATTTGTAAGCTTAGTTCTAAGTGCTTGGAGAAGAAACATTTATACTTTAGAATGTATACGAGTATATAGTATTTTTACTGTTTTTTGGTAAAAATGTTTTAAAAAATTATATGTTCTCATTGCTGCTAAAAAGTGTCCACGGGTACAAGACATGGGTTTGAAATATTTTATACATCCTTCTTGTGGTTGCAGCATCATTTATTTAATTTTTTCTGCAATAGTGGAAATCCACACTTACCCCTTGTATCACTTTACAAAACTACTCCATATCTGTATACTAAAAGCAAGTTGTATAAATTCACTTACCCTACTACCTATCTGCCTAAAACCAGCCTTCTTCAGTAGTAAAAAAAATTTTCTTGGCACACTTTCTGTCTCTCCTACTTAGGTTTCACTCTTTTTTTTTATCCCCAAAAGAGTTTCAAAACTTGCCCTTATTGGGAGATAAACACAAGTCTTGCTGACTGTATTTTCGTGCTCTCTCACATCTTACAGGTGCAAGGTAACACCATGGGTCAAGTTTTATAAGTTTATTGTAAACCCAGTGGCTTCAAACCTTCCGATATGGAAGTATAACCTGTGTATCATGGTTCGTCTTCACCCCTTTCGCAGAAATTAATCATTTTTTGTGTCATAATTTCAGTTTCAGAGGTATTATTGGAAATGTTTGATTATAGAAAATTCACAGTTTACTAGTTGTTTAATACATTTGTATCTAATTTTAACTGTGTGTTATTTCTTGCTTGCAAAAAGGCAAGACCTTAATTGATAAAATATAAATATGTTCCTGACTTTTTACAAGTAGATAACACACAGTTTAAATTATACACAAAAAATATTAAACAACTCGTAAAATGTAAATTTTCTATAATTTTCAGTAATTATTATGAATGTGAAATTATGATGCAAAAATGACGAATTTCTGCAAAAGGGGTGAAGCCAAGCCATAAAGGCAAAAATACCTCTCAATGGACATCCTACTGGTGAGGCCACATTTTTCTTCCCAAGTATCTGCCCTTAACAAGGTATACACTTGTGTTTGCACACGATGACAGCAAATATATCTCGTTTTTTGATCTCTTAAATAGTTCTAACTCTACTTTAAAGGACCCATGAACCTAAGACCTGATGAACATTCCCCTGTCGCATTGCAGATATGCTGCAAACTGGCCTCTTGCCAGAACAGATACTTCGTAATATAATTTCCTGTTCTGAACCAATACACACAACACACTCATCATCCTTGTCACTTTGCAAATTTCTGGAAATTATAAAAATAAGTATTTTAAGAACACCTGGAGATTTGGCACCAGTTACTTCATTATTTGGTTTTCAATTTCCATTTACTTATTTTCTGCATGGTTTTATCTTTTCTATTTAAAAAAATTGTGAAGCATGGGTTGGTAAAAATGTGCTTTCTTTCTTAAACTAATGGAAAGGATATATATTAACTGATATTTGAACAAGAATTTTAGCTCTTAATATTCTAGGCTATTGCCTAACATAATCACAAAAAATTACCTTTCTTTTTAACTTTCTAATTGCTTACTAATCTCCCTAATGCTCTCTTTTTTTTCTTCTCATCTAACACACACAAAACAAACAATAAATTTACAATACACTACTATGCCATTCTGGGCTTTCTTTTCTACACCAAAAAAAATACACTTTTCTTNCAAACAATAAATTTACAATACACTACTATGCCATTCTGGGCTTTCTTTTCTACACCAAAAAAAATACACTTTTCTTCTACACCAAAAAAAATACACTTTTCTTTTTTCTATCATTTTTTAATTAAACAAATACCCTAAAACAATGAGATANTTCTACACCAAAAAAAATACACTTTTCTTTTTTCTATCATTTTTTAATTAAACAAATACCCTAAAACAATGAGATATTTCAAATATTAGACCCTAACATGTTCTTTTTTTTTCCCCTTGTATGGGGGAACTATTCTTAATCTAAATTCTTTTCATTAAGAGATAACCAAAATGCTATTTTATGTCCATCTGTAGCTCTTGTGGGTTTAATTTTCCCTCTTAGGCGGATCTTTTCTACAATGGATTCTACAGATGAGCCATCAGGTTCAGACGTAGTAGTGGTGACTATTTCAGTAGGGCTTTTCTGCAGCCTCCTATGATTGCTGCAAAATCTCCAAACAAGATAGAATACAAACAATAAACAGCAATCGCCCATCCTAAAACAGATTCATAGCTAAATGCTTCAGATCAAGGTATAGTTTCTAAACCTAACAAAAGTGCTGTTTTGAATATTGTACCAAATGGGCAAGTATTATTACTAGAGCAATGGTCTGCAAATTTTTAATCCAAAAATTTTTGTACTGCAAAGGTCAGTTCAACAAAATTTTAGAAGTACCAAAAGTTAGGTTTAAATGTGGAATGGCAGGAAACCAATTTTACTTATAAACAGTATTGAAAAGTAGGCAAACCTGTTTGTGTAGAACTAGGATGAGCTGAAAAATGGAGTTTCTTCAATTTTGACCAAGCGGCTGGAATCACATGAATAATTTCAAATTTAGTTTTTGCATCAAAATCACAAGAATAAGTTTCATCTATTCTTAACTCTCCATTAAAAAATAATGGACAGTTGCACGGCTCTGCTACATCAATAACTCCTGGATTTGCTTTCATTCTGAAGAAGCCTGAATTCATTTTAACTCAAAAGTACAAAACAATTCCAACTTGCCTACTGCATTTGTCAAAAATTATTACTCTAGTTCTACTTGAGTTATAATTAAATGGGAACATGTTTGACAGTTGAATAAGCACGATTCCCCTAGTCATTCTGCAGTAGCTCCACTAAATACTGCCTTTGGACATAAGGCCCCACCCACTCACTGCATCACTAAAAATTCTTGGTACTGTGCCGTGTTGTGGCATTTTCTCTCTAGCCTATTTTGTTCTGATTTGCTTTTGTTAGCAAATTCCTTCCTTTTTTGGCAAAGCCCCGTCATCTTTCTTAAATTATTATGAAAATAAATATTTTTTTATGGCAATTTGTTTTCCTTTTCAATATTTATTGTTTCATGTTAAAGATTGATGTAACCTTAATTTAAAAGCTTGTTTGAAACTTGTAATTGTAAATGCAATAAACAGTTACAAAATTATGTAATTATGTATCCTATTTTCAGTGTGTTTGTTGCTCTTAAAGTAGGGAAACTTTTTGGGCTCTCTACTTAACCTGTTTTTTAAGTTCACATTTGTCACACCAGATGGCAGAGCTTGTGCTCTTTATGGTATTTTACATTATATGTTTACAATATTAGTTATTGTAAAAATATTATAATCTAAAGTTAAAAATAATATGCACTATGTTTTGACTCTTGATAACTTTGGTGACCGCGACATGGTGATTCGAGATGAATCGATTGGCCATGTCGTGTGTATCGGAATGACCCAAGTTTGTTTGTTGGTAAAAGAAAAGTGTTGACTCTGCCTTCTTCACAACACCTTTTCAAGATGTAAGGATGCATTTATTTTTGCTGCTTGATAATCTTNAAGTGTTGACTCTGCCTTCTTCACAACACCTTTTCAAGATGTAAGGATGCATTTATTTTTGCTGCTTGATAATCTTCTAACATAATGTTATAATAAGTTCACAGACCGCTCACGGTAAGTAATTTGGATGCTGTATTGTTTCTGCCATCCGATAATTGTTTGTTTAATGTGGGCACTAAACTTATTTACCCAAAGATGGGGTCTATGGAAGATAAATGATGCAGTGGACCGCAGACAACGTGCAAGCATCAATTTCGAAAAGCCTTACAAAGTCCATTCACAGATTGCTGTCAGACTGGAATCTCAAAAAGCNAGTGTTGACTCTGCCTTCTTCACAACACCTTTTCAAGATGTAAGGATGCATTTATTTTTGCTGCTTGATAATCTTTTAACATAATGTTATAATAGGTTCACAGACCGCTCACGGTAAGTAATTTGGATGCTGTATTGTTTCTGCCATCCGATAATTGTTTGTTTAATGTGGGCACTAAACTTATTTACCCAAAGATGGGGTCTATGGAAGATAAATGATGCAGTGGACCGCAGATANTTTCTGCCATCCGATAATTGTTTGTTTAATGTGGGCACTAAACTTATTTACCCAAAGATGGGGTCTATGGAAGATAAATGATGCAGTGGACCGCAGACAACGTGCAAGCATCAATTTCGAAAAGCCTTACAAAGTCCATTCACAGATTGCTGTCAGACTGGAATCTCAAAAAGCAGCATCAGTCACATTTTTAAATCCAGTAAACGGCACCCAGACAAATTGCAACTAGCACAGAAATTGAGGAAAGACAATCCTGACCACAGAGTATAATTTTGTAAATGGACTCTGCGACAATGTGAGATAGTTCCAGTTTTTTGTCCACTGTCCTCACCAGCAACTAGACCAGTTTTGATGTAAACGAGGAAGTGAATATGCAAAACACATTAAACTGGTCATCAGATAACCTCCACTTGATGCCGGCATCAAAGGAACAAGTTGCTGACCGCTTTATGGTCTGGTGTACCATATAGAATGATCAAATCATCTGTCCATTCTTCTTTTCCAACACTGCCAGTGAGAGACATACAACATTACTCCAGGAGGAAGCATTCCCCTTTATTCTCAAACCTTAAGGTGATTTTTCCCAGCTGANACTAGACCAGTTTTGATGTAAACGAGGAAGTGAATATGCAAAACACATTAAACTGGTCATCAGATAACCTCCACTGGATGCCGGCATCAAAGGAACAAGTTGCTGACCGCTTTATGGTCTGGTGTACCATATAGAATGATCAAATCATCTGTCCATTCTTCTTTTCCAACACTGCCAGAGAGAGACATACAACATTACTCCAGGAGGAAGCATTCCCCTTTATTCTCAAACCTTAAGGTGATTTTTCCCAGCTGANGAGAGACATACAACATTACTCCAGGAGGAAGCATTCCCCTTTATTCTCAAACCTTAAGGTGATTTTTCCCAGCTGATTTCAACAGGATGGTACCCCGGCACATTACAGTTGATAAGTCTGCACATGTTTGGACACTTAATTTCCAGGAAGTTGGATTGATCATTTGGGTCCTTTTGAGTAGCCCCCACAAAGTCCAGATGTGACACCCCACGACTTTTATCTGTGGGGCCATTTGAAGGCCATGGTATGCAAGTGAAAATCTGAAGCCTGGTTCATCTAAAGGAACGTAGTGTGGTGACTTGTGCTGCATCACTCCCGACATCCTTCGTCAGGTCTTGGAAGACTGGAAACACCACCTATTGTATGCCTAACAACTGTTAATGGTGGCCACATTGAACACATTTTGTCAGTGGGTCAATAGCGTACTGTTCCAAACTTATGGGACATGTANCTGTTAATGGTGGCCACATTGAACACATTTTGTCAGTGGGTCAATAGCGTACTGTTCCAAACTTATGGGACATGTTGTATCGTTGGAGCTCCTATGGGATTTAATTTAGTTAGCCATAACAATTTCTGAGTTTAACTTCTGCTAGTAGGATNTGTATCGTTGGAGCTCCTATGGGATTTAATTTAGTTAGCCATAACAATTTCTGAGTTTAACTTCTGCTAGTAGGATGTGATCATCTGTTTCCTGTGCTTTTTGTGAATTGGCAAATGTGGCATTGCTAGTAGCATTTAAACATCACCAACTACTGGATCATTAAATTATTTTACATGCATCAGAATGTATAGTCTTGGTTCCCGACAGATGCCCTAAATAGTAATCAAACATGGTTAGCTGTAGGCTCCATTGCAACAACTTGGGAGACAAGAAATCTAGTTTTCTGGCTGGTAGGGTTCAGTAGGTAAACACGAGCTGACAGTCACATGGCTCATATATCCACTATATACTCATTAAACAATGAAAAGTAATAAATATTGGAATCAGCACTATTAACACATACATGTTAATTTCAGTAAATTTTGTTGATTTGTGAATGTTGACTGATGTTCATGATACTTTTTCTAATTTATTATACACCAACGCCTTTAACTGTGGTCAACACTTCCAAGGTCGTAAGAAAATATATTANATACTTTTTCTAATTTATTATACACCAACGCCTTTAACTGTGGTCAACACTTCCAAGGTCGTAAGAAAATATATTAGGTTTAGGTTGTCAACAGGATAGCAGAAGGGTTAAACATATTCTTTTTCCCCATTACAAAAATAACGCCGGCATTTCGAACATTCACCTTTAAAATGTATGAAAAGATGACATGCTCGCCCATTATACACTGAAGAGCCAAAAAAAACTGGTATAGGCGTGCGTATGAAAATAACAGAGGTATGGAACCAATCAGANAGCCAAAAAAAACTGGTATAGGCGTGCGTATGAAAATAACAGAGGTATGGAACCAATCAGAGTAACGCGGTGCGGCCGGCAGCTAGATCGGTTACTGCTGCTACAAGGGCAGGTTATCAAGATTTAAGTGAGTTTGAACATGGTGTTATAATCGGTGCACGAGAGATGGGACATAGCATCTCCGAGGTAGCGATAACATTTGGATGTTCGCGTACGACCATTTCACGAGTGTACCGTGAATATCGGGAATCCGGTAAAACATCACATCTTCGACATCACTGCGGCTGGAAAAAGATTGTGAAAGAACGGGACAAACTACGACTGACGAGAATCATTAAACGTGACGTGACAGACTTGCAACCCTTTCTCAAGGGTACAGCTATAGGTTTTCCATGAATACATCTGCATTTGTGGCATGTGCAGTGTCGAATTTCCTATATACCGCATTTAAGAAGACTTTTTTTTTATGTATATATTACGCCTTGGCTTACAATTGGGACAGACAATATTACATAAAGTTCTGACCAAGTATATATAAAACAAGCTGATAAAATGGACAGTGTCTGTTTACCAGTATCGTTGCAGCCCTACTACTAATATAATAAAGTGGTCCCAGTTCACAAAAAATGTGCGGTTTTTGTGTCAAGCGCAGCGGCTGGGGCCTCGGAAAACGTCACTGCAGCAGTCAGTCGTGGAGTGGTGTCTTATTATTTCCCCGCCACTGGCAGCTACCTTAGTCTATGTCCTTGCTACCTCCCTCCCCTTAGCTACGCCCACACCGTATCAAGTTTCCTTGCTTCCTCCATCCCAACAGTGCTCCTACACTGATCCAAGGTCTCTCCCTTACTCCCCCCCCCCCNCCCCCCCAAGTTACTTCGACATTGCACGTCTTTCCTATTATTAGTATTCTCATCCTCTTGCACCAAACACCCCCACCTCCTTTAGAGGCCACTGTCACATCCTGCAGCCCCAAATTTTCTTTTTTCTACTCTTCCCTACCTTCATGCAGCGCCCGACACTAGCTGTCACACTATCTTGTGCACAGAACATTGAAAATCCGGTATCATGTTATTTTCTTTTTCCGAGGGTTTAAAAGTTAGGGGTCGTCTTGTATTCTGTGTCTGCTTACAATCAATTATATACGGTACCCGAAGCCATCTCACTCGTTCCACCACGGACATTGCTGTACTGATTGATGGCTAATTAAATGCCATTTCCGGATTATATGCATTGTTTGTATTTCATCTGGGCTTTTCAATATGGGACAACATACTTTACACAGTTCACTTTAATGGCTGAAATCAAAAGATCTAGACAAGATCCGTTTGGTAGCAAAATCAGTGTTGTTAAAAGTCAAAGTTGTGAGATGTACTGTCCAAAATGACAGTCGGTTGCCGCGGGCCCCCAGCATATCTTACACATGGCGCAGCGCCAACTTAGTTCACACTTGCATCGAACAGGACCACATTTATCTCAATTGTGTTATTAGTCACCAAGTTAATAGCGTTGAAATTGATTACCCTGCAACATNCATCGAACAGGACCACATTTATCTCAATTGTGTTATTAGTCACCAAGTTAATAGCGTTGAAATTGATTACCCTGCAACATTACAATGTTGTTTCCATCCTCTTGTGCCATGTGTCCATCTGATTTTAAAGAAGTTTTCATGTCAAAAATTTCCTCCAGATATCTTTCAACTCATAGTAATAGTGAGAAATACAGGCAGCATTTAATAGCTGAGGTGTTCAGTGCTGATGAGGGTGAAGTGAGGTGGACATGCTGCAGCGACAAAATTCAGTGTTTGGGAGAAATGGCATTACCCCAAGAAAACCCATGGGCCAACAGCAATGTCTGGCACGTTTCCCACATAAACTAGGGAGTGATCCCACCGGAATCGACCCAGTTCGCTGTGATGGGAGATCAGTAGTCTGACCACTGCACCTCTGTTCCCCTCTTTTTCCACTCATGTTAGCTAGATCATTTGTGTGTCCACTCTATGTGCCTTACTGATTGATATAATGAACTATCATTACAGTAAATTAAATATCTTTACGTTTTTCCACTAAAAATTAATATTACACTGATGAGTACCACAATTTTCTAAAGTAAACAATACATTCATTTTATAGCATGCCTTATACAGCAAATTCTAATCTCCTGTGTAGTTTCTTGGCTTATAAATCAATGACATTATTTTAATCTATTTTTGTGTCACGTAGAATGTTCAGTTAAGCCAGTCATGTTAATCCGTGTCTGTATGTTTTGTATTGTGGGTACAGCTTGGAGGGAATGTTTTTATGTTCANTTAAGCCAGTCATGTTAATCCGTGTCTGTATGTTTTGTATTGTGGGTACAGCTTGGAGGGAATGTTTTTATGTTCACTGGTCAATAATACATATACTTATTTTTATCAGTGTTGCCTAGTATAAAGTTTGTGATGAGTTGGCCAATATTTTTCAACCAAATAGTTTAAAGTGATTTTAACTTATTTATATGTAGGCCTATAGAANTGTGATGAGTTGGCCAATATTTTTCAACCAAATAGTTTAAAGTGATTTTAACTTATTTATATGTAGGCCTATAGAAAATTAAAACAAGTTACTGTAATGCAGATGCTTTTGATGCTCTAGATTAAAAAATTTGCAATTGACAGTATTTTTATAATTTGAGTTCATTTCATCACACAATTGTTGCAAGACACACACAGGTATTTTCCTTGAGCTTGAAGATAAACATTGTGAAACAAACTGTGAATAATAATTTCTGTACTTTTTATGGTAAAGGCAATGTAAGAAATCAATGTAAAGATAAATATTTACCATTTCGTGCAAAATTTTCACAAAAAAAGCACACAAACTAAAAAATTTCATTTCAAATAAGATCACTACAACCATGAACACAGTTGGGTCACACAATATAGCAAAATTATTTTAATGAGCAGCCAATGTTGACCGAATTGGCACTTCTGCCGAGATGTATGAACTTCGGATAATTTTCCGCTGATATGACAAAAGTAAAATGTTGTGGGTAGTTCTGATTTATTCTTCAGTATGAATTGAGAAGACTTGCCTTTGCGAATATTCAAAGGTTTCCCACAAAGCACATTAACTAGCATCTAGGATACGAAAGCATCAGTGAGAAAGATACTCAACTTCCACTGTTTTTGCAAACAAAGTTTGTAGTTTTTGTCCCAAGTTGTGAACTGTATCCTGCTGTGAGATAACAACCCATCAGCTTGACATTAAGGAGGGGCTGTTTACATTACTGTGCCGGTC
This sequence comes from Clitarchus hookeri, assembly GCA_002778355.1. Taxonomy (NCBI): domain Eukaryota; kingdom Metazoa; phylum Arthropoda; class Insecta; order Phasmatodea; family Phasmatidae; genus Clitarchus; species Clitarchus hookeri. The sequence goes on from NQII01004203.1 coordinate 208,369, forward strand.
AACAAAAGGTGATGGAGAGGAGAGAAGATAACACAAATATATTGCAGATTTTGTCTCAGAAAATTCTTGTAGCTTTGTCTTTATTACACCCACAAAGAAAACCCGATGTTGACATTTGGATTGAGATCAAGTCTGCATGCATGTATCTGGTATTTTAATTTTTGTCTCTTGAAAAACTTTCCATACAGGTTACAGTATTTTTCAGTTTTGATTGGGGGGGGTTTATATTCAAAATTTGTTGTGTGTTTGTACATCGGTTATAAAATGCTTTCCCACAGCTTATTGTGTTTATAAAGTGCTGTACATTGTAACGACACACTTTATTAGTTATCGGGATTTAAAATTAAAGTCGTGGGAGTTCGTTTATCATGGTTTAATGTTTATCGGGCATCCGGTTGCCGTTTCACAAAATCTTAGTTTCAGTTAGAGTCATCGTTAGATTAGAAGCTTTTCCAATCTGCGTCGACAGTTTTTGTTCCAGAAGTTTGATTATCTTTAACTGACGGCGCAGTTAGGCGGGCTACGCAGTTTGGAATAGCGTGGGAAAAACAGGCAGGCCGACGCCATGATTTTGCAGAGAAGAGTGGGGATAGATTTTTTTCCTGACCTACTCTAAAACTAGGTGTTATGTGAGCCCGCCTGAACCTAACCCCATGACGAGTGAATCACTATTTTACATTTTTAAACTAACCTAGGATTGTAAGGTGTTAATCTACCCTAGGATAGTAGGGTTTTAAACTATGCCAGGTTTTAGTCTAACCTCGGAGTTTAGGGTTTTACACTACGCTAGGCTTTTAGTCTAATCTAGGATTTTAGGGTTTTAAACTACGCAAGGTTTTTAGGTTAATCTAGGATTTTAGGGTTTTAAACTACACTAGGATTTTAGTCTAACGTCGGATTTTAGGGTTTTAAACTGCGCTAGGATTTTAGGTTAATCTAGGATTTTGGATTTTAGTGACAGTTAAACACACTGGAAATCTATGAATCAATTCATTTGGTAGGCGACCCATTCAACTGCAGTACATCTTACCTCAATCGACAAAACACCACAATCGAATTTAAAAAAGTAACACCCGCCACATAGACAAATATTACGCGCAGAAGAACTTGTTATTGCGCCCTCCAATCTTAAATCACAAGCCTTTGCACGGTAGGGATTCGGACGTCACAACTCACTATCGCAAAAAACACATCCACACTATCTGGCTTCTGAACTGATACTAATGGCTTCTCAACGTCAACATAAAATCCCGTGACTAAGACGTATACAGTAAACAACCAATAATGTGACGGCACGATGCCCATTTGTTCACATCACTAATGCATTACTTCACCAAATATTAAGGCGTCCGACGTAAAAAAAAAAAAAGAGGTGGGTCGCTCGTACTATTAACTATTTTATTTAATACATTCTACTTATTTTAGCATTGCGCCCTCCTGAATATCCGTGGCTTGTAGGTAGCGTGGGAAACAGCAATGTGCACCCATTAAACATGGCGACCAACGTAAACATAGAGGCCTAAGTTCTCGTACTTTTGACGAATTTTTATAAATATGTTCTATTTATTTTAACATCAAGCCCTCTTCAATATTAAAAAGGTAAGCTGTGCAGAACCTATTAATACTACTTTCGTTGGTCTAGAACGTTTCCTTCAGAAAAGCTGTGACACTAGATAATTACCGAAAAATACTAGTAGAGAGGAGGCAGGTCATCTTTTGTTGAAAGTAACCAGAGTAATGTTTTCACATCACTCTGGTGGGGGGAGTAGCACAATTGGGTGGCTCCCCCCCCCCCCTCCAAATCCCAGTGGATCCTCAAAACTTAAAAATTAAATTGAATTAGGTGTCAGTGAGTGTCAGCAGGGCTAACACAAACCAACTTTTTCTAATCCACGACAAGATGATAAATACGCCTGAAAGAATGGTTGATTGTATCCTAATTAAGCTATTACCTATGCTAAGTCGACTTGGACTATATCCTAAAAGACTGCGCAGGTGCTAACATAATTGGTCTGGCAGTGTGTTATAAGCAGGACTAAGGGGGCCCGTGCGCAAGAAGCGATTTTGGCCGCCTATAGCGCTGAGTTAAATCCAAGTCATAGTCCCCAAGGGCAGTTATGAGAGGATTTGTGTGTTCCTCGCTTGATTTATAAAAACGCTCAGTTTGCTTGCGAATTACTTCATCCAGCATTTCTTGTTTTAATTCGGCGTGCAAGCACCTAATAGGGTCCATCAGCAGCCAATCGTAGGCAATTATTTTGCACCACCTGCAATGAATGTGAGTGAGTTTGTGCACAGTAGGCCCGGGCGGGCGCTTCATAAGTGATAATGGGGCGAATCAATGTCTGATTTAATCGTATCCCATTTTTCTGTGACAAACCAGAGCCACGAGCTAAAAGAGGATATAAGGCTGACATGCGCACATAAGCTAGATTTCTTTTAACTTCCACATGGCGGTGCCAGGTCAGCTTTTTATCCATAATAAGGCCGCTGTATTTTACCTGATCTTTAAATGGAATATCCTCCCCAAACAGAGTAAGATGTGGCAGATTGGGAGGAATATTCCGGCGAGTGAAAATTACTGCCTCGCATTTTCCCACATTTACTTTGATTCGTAAAGGTGGAAATAATTCTCAAGCTCATTGAGCTGTGCCTGTGCGCGCTGAGTGGCAACTTCAGCTTTGTGAGATCGCGTGTAAATTCACTTTCATCCACATAAATTCCTAAATTAATATGCCAGTTAGAGGGGCGCGGAATATCGTAGGTATAAATTTTGTATAATACCGGACCTAGTATGTTACTCTGGGAGACACCAACCCTAATTATTTTCTTTTCTGAGGTCGCTCCATCAATTGATACAGTAAACAAGCGCCTGTCTAAATATGACGCTAGTAATTTAATGTAGCAACCGGGGAAGTTGTTCTAATACAATTTATACAGTAACCCTGCATGGTAAACCCAGTCAAATGCGATTACGGTGTAATGACGCCAGTTAAAAGTATTAGTTATGTGCTTGGATAATATTACGAGCTGATGTACGGTAGAATGGGCTTTCCTAAAGCCAAACTGCTCATTAAGAAAATATTAGCTTCGTGAATATGATTTTCTAGGCGCCGCAATAAAACACGCTCGTGAATCTTAGAAAGCAAATTGAGCAGACTAATAGGGCGGTAGTTCTGTAATTGTTTCGGGTCTTTACCCGGTTTGGGAAATACAATAACTGAGGCACATTTCCAGGAGGTGGGGAAGTGTGCGAGATTAAAACTCGCATTAATGCACTCGGCTATGGCTTCATGTATACTGTCTGGCAGTTGCCTGAGAACTATAGCCTGCAGGGAGTCGAACCCGGGTGCTTTACGTGGCTTCATTCGTTTAATAATTCTTTTTACCTTGTCGGCATGCGTGGGTTCTGGCTCAGCAGCTGAAGGCTGCTGCAAACGCACTCGGAGGTCCCTATAAATGTGAGCCACAAATGCTGGATCAGAAGGATTAGCATTGGGCTGGAAGGCTAATACTAAATGAGCGGCCACAGCCTCAGCTTTTTGCTGAGGCGTGTAGGCCGCGTCTGCAGTGCCTTGAAGAGGCGGGATGGGGTCGCATCTCTTTGTAAATGCCTTTGTCATGTGCCACAGACTATTATCTGAGGGGTATAAATAGGATAATTTATCATTCCATATTTCAATTTGCCAGGTTCTAATATCAGTGTCAATTCGCTGTCTAAGCTCATTAATCTGGGCTTTAACTAGCCCAGTACGAAACCGAAAATAGCACCTGCGCAGCTTATTTTTTCTCAAGATCAACTCCCTGATTTGCTCAGGCAGTGTATCGGCACCATTCCGCTGGGTTTTTTTCCGGGACAAAATTAGTAATTCCCGTCTGAATTATTTATGTGACATGGATTACAACAGAGTCTAATTCCTCGGGGGTATGGACAAGAGCTGGTAGATTTATTGTCTCGTACAGGTATTCCTTAAAGCCGGGCCAGTTCGCATTCTTATAATCTTTAACTTTACGAATTGACATGTTGTCAGTTTCCACATCTCTGAACAACACGCGGACAGGATAATGGTCCGAAGTCAATTCATGGAGCACTTCTAATTCTGAGGTCATGTGAAGGCCTTTATTAAGCACGATGAGGGGGGGGGTAGGCACGCAGCGAAGTAATATACAGACTGCCTACCATCAAAACATACAGATAACGGACAACGGCCGGACAGTCGACACTCGTGTGCATATCGTCAAGCGGTCGACAACCAGCGACTCGCCGAGGCCACGTCGGGCGTGGCGCATAACCCCCACACCGGCAAACTTGAACTTGCTAGAGTATTTCTCTGCCAGTGTGGGAGGTCGATGTGTCTATTTTTTCTTGCAAGGCAAGTTTTAATGACATAAAAATCAACAACTACTGTGGCGCTGCTCTCTACCTTTTGGTATTTAATTGGCACCTTTTTTAAAGAGTTCATGTTGCTGCTACCACTGAGCTAACCGAGTGATAATTTCCATTCGTCATACCCGGACGTGGAATGCTACAAATATGGCGGCGGTAACGCGCAGTTGCATCACTACAAACATGGCGCCTAACGCGAGGCAGCATCATTGAAAACATGACGTCCGNCGACTCGCCGAGGCCACGTCGGGCGTGGCGCATAACCCCCACACCGGCAAACTTGAACTTGCTAGAGTATTTCTCCGCCAGTGTGGGAGGTCGATGTGTCTATTTTTTCTTGCAAGGCAAGTTTTAATGACATAAAAATCAACAACTACTGTGGCGCTGCTCTCTACTTTTTGGTATTTAATTGGCACCTTTTTAAAGAGTTCATGTTGCTGCTACCACTGAGCTAACCGAGTGATAATTTCCATTCGTCATACCCGGACGTGGAATGCTACAAATATGGCGGCGGTAACGCGCAGTTGCATCACTACAAACATGGCGCCTAACGCGAGGCAGCATCATTGAAAACATGACGTCCCAAACGTATGCAAATTTGGTACATCTGTTTTGTATAATGTTTCAAGAGAAGTGTACAAGTGAAGTTTCGTCTCGTTAGTGAACATAGAAAGTGTTCCCTTCAGATTCATTACACATATTTTACAAATATCATTAATTCAGTAGAATGCAGAATGAATGCATATATAAAAAAAACATTTACAGGTATAAAATCTTATGCATGCTTACTGTTTTCACAAATAAATATTTTTATAAACATTGACATGTATTTTTTTTATTTTTGTCTTCACTTGAACTCTTATGATCTGTTGCATTATTGTTTTTTTCTTTGTTCACTGTAACCTTAAATAAGTTAAAAGTTGCTTTTAATTTTGCTGCATTTCACCAATATCATTGCTTAGGTACAGTAACCTAAATATAAGCAAAAAGCTTTTTCACACACTACAGCACATCTATGAATTGACATTATAGAATTGCCACATTAGCATAAATTTGTGAATTAGCACAGCTCTAATATTTTCCTTTCCTTTGGTTTGCATTGGGGGAGGGGAAGAATTATCCCTATTGCCTCTCCCTTGAATCTCTGCCTGAAGACAGGAGAGTTCAGAAAAGGTGTAGGAAAGTTGGAAACTGTTGTACAATTTTAGTAGCCACCTTACTTGTGTGTCTGGATTTTGATAGAACTGTTTTTTTTTTTGTGCAGGTCTGGTCGATGAAGAAACACAGCTGTATGCTGTGTACACAAAAGAAAAACCAAAGGAAGAGGGGCATTACTACTTTTTGGAAACAATTACTATCTCACCCAAGGAGGTTTTACATATGTGCAAGTCAAATAGTTATAATTTCAAANCTACTTTTTGGAAACAATTACTATCTCACCCAAGGAGGTTTTACATATGTGCAAGTCAAATAGTTATAATTTCAAAGAATACCTGCCTACAGCTGCGAACTGCCAATCTTGGGTGAAGGAACTTGCTGCAAATCTTGGAACTGGAATTTCTTCAAAGTTGGACAAATTCCGAACCCTGCAGGAAGCACATCCAAAATTCGCAAAGGTTGTAAAATACAGCTCTACAAGTTCAAACTTTACCTCGCGTCCATACCAAAAGTCGTTTAATTCTTCTAAAGCAGCATCTGGTCCAAAAGATAAAACATATTAAATCACTGAAAACTGAAGCAGAAAATAATCCAGAAAGGAATTCTAGCCATCTCAAGTTTTTCAATGCTATTTCTCAGCCAAATTGAGTATGTACCTTAAGAACTTGGTTGCTAGAGCACTGGCTTGGGAAGTCAGGAGATCCATGGTCTAAATCCCTGTATGAGCATTTATTCTTTTCACAGATATTGTATATTTTTTCAAAAGAATATATTTGTGAATTTGGAAAATAAAGTTTTACCCAATTTATTTTAATGCTCATATTTTATTCATTTGTGGAAAAAAAAGGTAGAGGCTAAGGTGGATAAGTCTGACACTTTTTCCAACCTACAAAGCTTCCAAAAGTAAATTAAATATAAAAAGTGAGATAGTATTTCCATATAGAATATTTTATATCATGGATACAAAAGGGTAGNCAAAAGTAAATTAAATATAAAAAGTGAGATAGTATTTCCATATAGAATATTTTATATCATGGATACAAAAGGGTAGCATTTAAAACACAGCTAAACACTGGGCTTGGGCTGTTTGTGGTTAATTGAAAGCCCAGCAGTCTTCTTTCAGTCCTTTGAATATGGTTGTCACCTAAAGTTTGCATCAACTGCTTAGAAGTCTGCTGTATTTGCTCATCAGCTGAACAATCCCATCAGATAAAGAGCAATAAGTTGAAGAATGATGTCTTAACACAGGACATCATCGCTGCTGTAACACCTCGACTGGCCTCTGCTAACTGCATCTACAAGCGTGAGATGTACAGAACAGGGGTTTGTCTGCCCCTAAGCCAGTGTCGATACTACCTGCAAGACTGCCAATTACAGTTTCACAACCTGGCCTAGCTTGGCCACTGCCCACAACCACCCCCTCTCACGTGCAGCCAGCCTGTGCAGATGCAGCAAGGTCACCCGCGCACTCCTAGTTTTCAAAGTGTCTGCCACGTCGCTAAATATTGAGTTGCAGCCCCAGTAAATGCCAGTTCATCATCAGCTGTCATCTACACTTCCTCCCTTACATGCACTACGATACTCTTCAACCGTCTGTTAGGGATGAACAGTTACTGCACTTGAGTTCATCTTCCGAGGTGCTTAGAGGCTGTGCTTGCTACGCCGACCGCCTCTTAACATTAGACCAGCGACTTCAACTCGCATGTTTCAACTGCTAAAACTGCCAGAATAGGTAGCTGTGAATTTGAATGAAGCTAAGGCCATGCTTTTTGCCTGGGTCAGAACAGATTGAAAGTTGTTACATAGAGACTGAATGGGTAGAGCGTCCCACTGAGAAATATTTTGTCAAGCTTGAATAAATCCCTCTAGCCCTTTATTCTGGTTCTTTACCTTCTTATTGGAGAGAGGATATATCTGCTTAATTAGTCTTTCTCAACAACCCGTAGTCACCTATAGTCGGTTCACGACTGGAAGAGACTTTCTTGAAGCCCTGCTAAATATCTACTTTCAAGCCCATTTCGTATCCTTCCGCCAAAGGTAAACAAACATTACCATTTGACTGCCATGTGGCAGTCACATGGCAATGTTTACATTCCACTGTGTATGTAGATGTGTTCGTACATGCACGTACCCATTATAAAAGTCATGTATATATTATTAATGGATATTCCACAAGCGTAAAGTTTTTAATCTTGAGAATTTCACACAAAAGAATATGCGATGCCAGCGAAAAACATTTTATTCTATAAACCCAAAATGTGAGTATTTTGATGAATCGATAGTTGTTGTCTATTTACAATCTATTGTTAGTGACTTTCGATAAATTCCCGTACATCTAAAGCAAGATCTTCAGTATTGATCAAAATTGCTACAGACGTTAAAATGGTGTGGTGGTATACTGAGTCGGATGCTTCGCTTAATTGTAAAACGTTATTTAAAAATGGTTGTGACTGTTTTTGACAGGACGGCAGAGTTTGCGAGTGAAGGATTCTACGTCTTCGACAATGTGAAAACAATTCTTATGTGCAAATACTGCAACGTTAGAATAGAGTGGCAAAGGAAANTCTTATGTGCAAATACTGCAACGTTAGAATAGAGTGGCAAAGGAAAGACACGTGCATGAAACACACAAAAACAAAGAAATTAGAACTGAAAGTGAGCACAAATTAAAATCATACGTTATTAAAAACCTAATAATAAAGAGCGGATAT
>NQII01004204.1:0-82075 GCA_002778355.1 Clitarchus hookeri
AATGTCTCTTAACACAAAGAATCTTGAGATGAGTGGATGTCGCATGGTAATACTGCGCAAAGAAAACTTTGGAACCACAGAAGTCAAGAATGTTTACTCTTCATTAGTTAGTTGGAAGTCTATGAATGTTCTGAAGCACGGTAAAACCATACAGTATTTTCAAGACCTAAATGTTGTATTCAAATAAACACCTGTCAGTCCTTCAGAGGAAAAGTCATCAGAGCAATACTGCCTTACTTAAACGAAGAAATCAGATAATTCTATGAAATCATTTTAACCTAAAGGAGAAAGAAACTTCCTGTTATTGTTGACCAGTTTATGGGATAATATTCAAAATAATACCTACTCATGGTGGAAATTATCAAAATGAACTTACAGTACTATGATTTCTTTACTGACACTGCAAACAGCTGATATCGTGCAAACTCTGTTCTGTATATAAATCTGAAATTTTCCTTTTTGTTAACACGTTTTTCTGGCAGTATCCAAATTCAGTAAAATTTTCTAATGTGGACACAATTGAAGAAGTGCATTTGAACGTCTGATTTCTTTCTTTACATTACAAACAGCTGTTAAAATATTGCAAATATATTTCGTCGATGTCTATTTACATTTAGAATAATAATGTTTATTTCATATGATGGTTCTCAAATATTCATTTTTAACATCAGTAGTTTACATACTGCTAAAGATTTTCCTATGCACTAGTAAACTACATGTAGGCCTATTTCAAAACGTGATTATTCAAAAGTGCAAGTACTTACAACGTTATGAGTTGCATATAACATGACACAAGGTTTTGTAAAAATGAACAATATTGCAAATTATATTTTGCATATAAAACAAAATAAATCTTATGTTTTTGAGCAACTGAGTAAAGGGTACATGATACTTAACATAATTTTTTGAATTAGCTTGATCAGCTCATGAAAATTCTGTACTTTTTTTTTCTCCCTTTTCCTGAAAGTTCTCAACAGTGACACTTTACTACGTTTTAGTTTGGCACCCTTAAATTATAATCATTAACGGAAATATGTTATAAGACCTCTACCTCAGGATCTCGTGTCACTATATCACTATCCCTTCACGTATCGGGAAATAGTAAAATGTTGACTAAATAACGAATTAGCTCGCTTTTCAAGCCTTTGATGATTCTAACTAGGCTCACTTCGTTTTATAAAAGCGCAATTCTGTTATTTCGTGTGCATTAAATTTTATCTTTTGAATGGTATTGTAGCAGTTTTATTAAATAAGCTTATTTCAAACATAGAATATTTTCAAAAATAATTCTGAACTGAAAATGTTTAGGACACTTGCTGATAAAATGCAATGTTATTTTATTATTGTAAGATGTTATAATGTTACATGTTGCTGGTCCGCATCGCTTCATTTCCCCGTCCCGCTCGAGCGAGCGAAACAGTGGGCCAAGGGCAGAATAGTAACACGAGGTGTGCTCGGTGATTTACAAAGGCGAACCACCGCGTGTGCCAGATATGCCTGTCGGGGCTCGTGCACTCCCGTCCTTCAGCGGATTGAATTTCTGGGGGTTGTCTTTGCTAGAATGTTCTGGTGATTGCCATAGCCTCCCTCAGCCTGACTCGGTGGGCGGGGAACTTTCTAGATCGTGCCAGCGAGACTACTTAAGCTGTGACGGGCCACCGAGCCGACAGTATATGAGTCTGGAGTTTGAAGGATTGTGCGACCGTAAGCGCCAGGTGTGCTAAGACAGCGAAGTGACGAATCAACAAAGCGACGAGTGGCGGCGACAGTGACCAGCGAGAGTGAAGTCTGAGGACTGCGAGCATTGGTACAGTGAAGAGAGAGAGAGAGAGAGAGAGAGAGAGAGATGGCAGTAGACTGATTGAATATGTGTAGGTAATGAGTGTGAATTAAGTGACTGTAACCAATATACTGACACTGATAAGGACTTTAATTGAAACTGAGACACATTAGATATTGCGCTCACTGAGAATAACAAGAGTAGTAGTGGAGATAAGGTAGTTTATTGACGTAAAGAAAAGAAGTGTGAATAAATAAAAAAAATCAAGTTGTGTTATTTTATTTTTTATTAATACCTGCACCCTTCACAAACCCGGAGATGCCTCTGGCATCTTGTAACAATAACATTAAAATGAGAAATTTTTTTATAGTGATTATATGAAGTCATTACTTTCCATAATTGTACTGTAAAGATGACTACAGAAGTTTCAAAACTAATTGTTTTACTGGCACAGTCTTAATTTGTATATTGATTGCTAATATTCCGTGCATTAGACGGGAAAGACTTGCAGATCTTTGTTTTGAGGGAATTAAGGCTTTTAGCGCATCCCGTTTGCTTGAATATGACAATGTCTTCAGGGAATATCTGACTTTCAGAACTCCATGTCAAAGAGTCGTGATTGCCGAAGTAAGGCCCTGTTAGAAAAACCGAGGAAATATTGTGATCGTAGTCGTGGACTTTTGGTGCACTGTTAATTTAGAATAAGGAAGCTGGCAGTAGGTTTTAAAAGGAAGGTAGGTCTGCTGCGTTCACGGTTCTCCTCAGCCATCGAACTAAAACATCGTTTATCTCTATTTTTTTTCGGGAAAAGGGCAGGGTAAAGGGGGAAGGGTGCCCAAATAAAAATAACTTTTTCTTTTTTGCACCATACTTTGAAACATGGCCGGAACTGAAACATTTTCTTTTGCCATATTCAGCTGGCAGTGTAATTTACTGCTCATTATAACTGACTCCATACATTGCAATTAAAATGGAAGGAAAGGGAAGGTTAAGGGTATACAAATAAAATATTTCAAAAATTTTCTACTAATCACTCATAACTTTAAAGAAAATAAGGGCATAAAAATAAAACATTTCATAAATATAAATTAAATCATTACGCTAGTAACAATTCTTAATACCTGCAAAGGAATAAAATATGTTAAATCATAATTGTTGGCCTGGAGGATTGTGAAAAACGTCTGGGTTAACCACTGCAAGTGCAAAATTTTTGTTTAAAACACACGCTTTTCCTACCAACATTTATTTTTGTTGACAAAAAAAATTTAAATTGGTTGCATACTTTATATTGCCTTAAAGTAGCCTTTTTTGAGCTTGTGCAATTAGAGAACGTCAACTGTAATAAATTATTTTACTTTTAAAATAAGGCATAATCACTGCATAACGCTTGGGTAAACACTGCGAGTATTAACAGGTGAAGTTCGAACCCGTGACTTCCCTACAGCATGTTTAGTCTAGAGACCCACAGAAAAACATGCGTAACTGATTGCAGGTTCTCCCAATGAAATATTTCGTTCTCAACCTCAAGTTTGGGGGAAATGGTAGACTGCAGTAAAATATTTTATATTGAAAATTTTTTTTGTTACTTGTTTTCTATATGTTGATCACTTAAAGCATAATACTTTCTTGTTATAGTACATTTAAGTATCTTCACATGTTTGAAACAAGCCTTTGAGAAATCACCCCAGGTTCAGCATGCTTGTAATTGCTTTAAATAAATCATATGTTGTATACAAACTGTTTAGAATAAATGAAACTTTCACTCGTACATTATCTGTAAATGATAATGTATACTTGGTAATCAAAATTAATTAAAACAATGACAGGAGAGCTGTGTGGCAACGGCTCTTAATAAATAGTTTAAATTTAAAATGTTTTAAAATTGAGTTAGGGTAAGCAATTTTTTTGTCGTCTGATAATTGCAAAATACGGCGCGTAGGTTCTAGTATATTCGTATTTATTTTTCCCCACTAATGAAAAATCTTATGCGGGGCATGTCGTTTTTTTTTCTGAACTTTATTGTTATCCGCATTTGTTTAGTTTCTCTGCGCTCGTAGCAGGCGAATGATAGTTTAATGTTTTTGATTTTATCATATTTTATGCTTCTATCACAAATAATTGGGTCCGTATTCGTGATCCATCATTAAAACGCAATTTCAATGTTTAAAACTTTATTAAATATGCATCCAGATGTGGTGATGTTGGGACGGTTAAGACTTAGAAATTGGCAAAATTGGCGACATTTATGAATTGCTTGATAGTTTTTATTTTTATTATTTAATACTTTTAATTATCAAAATACGTTTGTACACGTACTTATATTATACCTCGTCAAGTAACAAAATTGAGATAAATGTGTTTTTTTTTTACTGCAGTTATATGTTGCTTTGGTTTTACTGATGAAGTGATATTCTAATCAAATCGCCGTTGTTCCGTAGGTCTTACAGGTTAAGTGTGTGAAGGCTAGTGCTGGACGCACAGAAATGTTTTTCAACAGTGAACGACGTTTATGACTATATCAATTATTTAAATTTCGCGTTTGTTAAAAACTACTTAAATATGTTCAAAAATTGTAACCGTTTATATTAATTAGCAAGAATAAGAAAATTTGGAAGGCTGTCGAAAGCAAGAAGAGAAAATGTCAAGGAAAATAAATGGAGTAGTGCTGGTTGAGCCTGCAAAACTTACTATCGAGACTGTTATTGCCAAGTAATTGGAATTGTCACTTGTGTTTAATTTCGCACCGTGATACAGCCTGTAGTCAGTTTTATTTATTTGTGATTTCTGCTGAGTTTAATGATGCAAACACTATTAAGGACAACACACACCTCCTGCGTTATAACTTAGGGGTCGCCATCACCTCACGTGTGGTTGTGGTGTCTTGAGTGACAGGTGCCTTCACCAGGGTGACGCGGATCATACTCGGTGGGGGCCTAACCCCGATTTTCAGATTCAGGAAACATGGCGGATGGTGTCGCCTGCACGAGCGTTTTCCCGAGATAATGCCGTTTGCATTTCGCCGTCGCGTTATCATAGTCTCGTTACATTTCGCTCCTCAAGACGATGGGGGTCCATAGATATCATGTTGGAAGCCCGTCGCCCGTTGAGTGTGCACCCTCCCACAGGGCATTTATTCTTTTACACACGTCCAGGTTGTAGAAATAAAAGTATAAGGAGAGTTTTATAACGAAATAATAATTATGTAATACAATTCCAACCTTTAAAAAAATTGCCTCTGGGAGTGAAATCTCCCGTCAAACTGTTTGCAAGAAAACAGCACTGTTACATACGAAAGAACGCTTGTGCGACGCCGAAGATGTTTCTACAAAACTAAATCTAGACGTGGTTACTTCCAACATATCTGAAGCCCTGCTGAAGTTCTACTTTCAGGCTGCTCACTACGTATCCTTCCGCCACATGTAAACAAAACGTGAACAAATGTAGAAAAAGAAAACCTTAGAGGGAAAATGGGGGAGAGGGTGTGCCCAAGGTGCGCGTTAGCCACTCCGCGTCTCAAAATTGAACTTCTTTTCTGCCAACACGATTATCATTAACGACGTGTATAAGATTTGAGGTTTGAAACCCGTTTAAGTAAATAAGTATTTTGAGATGTTTTTATACCACTTCTAGCCAATTTTAATGCAGTTAAATTAAATTCAAATTGGTAAAAGTATTTTATTCCTGAAAATATTGTCTTTTGAAATTAAGATTTAAACAAACACGTTCATCACTCTTTATCATGTGACTTTTACAGCTGTATTGATGTGGTGTAGGTCAATGTTGAGTACATACACAGAAGAAAATTAGCGGTCTGCCCAATCTTCAGTCTATGAATAAAACTCCTAGAATAAACCAAGGCACCATATTTGTTCGCTGGACAGACAATCAAAAACAAATATGCACATAACAATGAAATATGTTTACAATGCTTGTAAATAGAAAACCTCTAGCCTATGAATAAAGGTAAAAAAAAAAAATGATTTCGAAACTATTTTACAAAATAACTGTTCTTTACTGGCCATTACCAACGTACCTCTCCTCTTTGTTTTTAATTTACATTTAGTATGGAATAAATGCTATAACTTACAGACAACATTTAAGTGCAAGTTTTGGTCAACCAAACTGGAGCACTATAATTGTGGGGAAAATGAAACGCTTGTAGCATATTATTTGGTCAGGGAATTAATAAACAGGTCATACACGACGTGATATATTTTTTTTATGTGCATACATGGTACAAACCATATTCACGTACGAGGAGGTGTAGACGATTCGGTGTATATCGCGAGGGTGGGCGTACCGATTCCACGAACAAGGATGTTTGACTGTGGAAAAGTCTCGCAGTGGGCGAATTCCCAAAACATTATCGAGAACATAATTTGAATTACTCAGTATATTTTGATGGGGTTAAATTTATCGACAAGATATTTAAATGCTGGTCACTATCATAGACAGCAACAGTTGATAAAGTTTATACTTTTCGATTTAAAAATTGCCATCTTCTTACGTACGAACAATTGGGATTATAAACCACAAAACCAGTAAAGATTCCAAAATAGTTTTAAGATTACCATTGAATAATTTATAAGTATATAAACATTAATGTTTCTTAAAAAAAATATTTCAACAGAAATATTAACAATAAATTTTTAACATAAACTTTTAATAAAATGAAATTAATTTAAAATTACAAAAAAAAGTTTTATTTAAACTTTGTTATTATACAAATATAATTACATAATAAAATTGTATACATTTTTTAAAAATTACTTTTGCATGTGTACTGATTTTGTGTTTACTATACATTTTTATTCGAAAAACAGCCAAATGTGTTACATTCGTAAATTTTACATTGTATTTCAATATTGCCCATGTGAATGTGTTGATTCAAATTTGTAGTCAATAAAACAAACCTTTCTGAAATATATACAGCACAATAACATAACGTTCTCTGCCAGATGCATCCTCTTCGTCTCCGTAGATGATAAAAAAAAACTTTCCGCGATGGGGCCTAGTCTAATTTGTACGCCGTTTTAGCATATGCGTGTGGCGTCCCGTTTCATGTAGCGTGTTCCTTTCATTTTACGGAGTGCACTCATCCTTGGGTTGCTATGGTGCTGTAAACTTAAAGTGAATATTTTAAACGGCTGAAATATACATTTTTTCTTGTGCGGTATTTTAGACCTTATTATCCTCCCTAAAGATGTGATGACGTTCTTAATATGAATAATGCAACTTCTCCGAACAAAAATATAATATTGTTATATAAACAAGATGAGAACTTGAAGGAAATATAAGTTATGAAAACATTATTTTCCAAAAGGTTTTTCTACGAACTTTCTCTTTATACTTTTTTGTGGTCTGTTGGCTTTTCGCTGAGCGGCCGAAAAATTCATTTAATTTTCAGGATATAATAACTCTTAATGAATTGAACGATCGCGAGTGCTATAAAAAGTAGGGAAGATTACAGCAGTACTCCCGACTAACATTATTCTGTGGTCAGAATATGATTTCAATAATCGACCTACTTCTCTTTTGGCATAAAAGCACTTAGAAAAGGCGAAAGGGGAATATTGCGGAGAATAAATATTTAATAATAAAATATATTCTCCGGTAGAACAGCGATTTTAACCATAGTAGGTAGTTCAAATACAGATCTGTATTTTATTCTTTGAATGATAATTGCGATGAACGTAAGTGATTAAATGAAGCATCGCCTCGAATATACGGCTTTGCGGAGCCACGTAGCCAAAATAAAACACAGAGAAAGGCATTAAAAACATACAAGAGAACAAGCGAAGACAAGCTGTTGTCGACAGATTTTTAAAACGTAAAATAATCCTACAAAGAATTCAGTCGAGAGTTCTACCAAAATAGACTAAAAAAAAGCCGGGAAGAGTAAGAAACAAACTGGCAACAAAGACACGACACTATATACAAATAAACGGACAAAGTTCTAGACGACCCAACGAAGACAACACAGACGAACAACGAGACGAAGACGAGTGTGAGACGAAGACTTGTCGCCTAGAGTTTTGTGCGTGTATACGTACATGTATAGTGTATTCGCAGTTTATGCACACTTTTTTAATTAAACCTTTGAGAAATCACCCATGTATGACTTTTTTGGTTTTTTTTCCTATATATGCCATGTATCGCAAGTTTTTTAATTCTAATGTTAGCCTAAAAGCACCTTATTTTTTGTTACATTTTCATTTACTTATGTTTTATCTACAAATTGTAATNATTCTAATGTTAGCCTAAAAGCACCTTATTTTTTGTTACATTTTCATTTACTTATGTTTTATCTACAAATTGTAATATTTCATTCATAAATAATATTAATTTAAAAAATGTGAAAATAAGTGTTCTGGTAATGCCTAGTAAGGAATAGTTATTTTGCAAAATATATTGTCCAATTGAGTGCGCACGAATGCGGCGCGTTGTTCCGTTGGTGTAGTTTTCTATAATTGGTTAAGCTTCCTTGCATGAGGCGGAGGAATACCCTGAAAGCAGAACTTTAGCAGGGCTTCGGAAAAGTTGGAAGTAGCAGTGAATGGACTCTAGGCTGTCCACGCTGTCTCCTGTCGTGCGTGTCCAGTTTCCCCTGTAGTCCGTAGTTTCGTTTAAGTTTTGGACGTCATGTTTGACAAAAACACATTTATACAGTTGATTGAAGAGCACCCAGATGTCTGGGACATGTCTTCAAAAAATTATATGGACCGGAACGTACGGGAGAAAAGTTGGGAGGACATCGTGAAAGGAATGTTCGCGACGTGGGACGAAATGGAGCTGCAAGAAAGACAAGGTAGGTAATATTGAATGTTTTTTACATATGGTAATGTAGAATGGAATGTAACATAGAATAAACTGCAATAAGAAGGCCATGGTTATACACGCACACTTCTAGCATATATGTATTTAATATGTCCTATCACCTACTAATGTATTTTTCATCCTTGTACCATATCAGCATTAGAACATTTTCAATTAAATTTAATATAAATATATGTCAATAACTTCNTATTTTTCATCCTTGTACCATATCAGCATTAGAACATTTTCAATTAAATTTAATATAAATATATGTCAATAACTTCTGAAGGCGTTGTAGGTGCAAATAAAAGCTTACAAACTTTTATTTCTTACTTTAAAATGTTTTGTAAAAAGGGGAAAATATTGCATGATATTTATAGCTTTATTTGTCCCCACGTCACTGCCGTGACATACACAGTAGTAAATTAAAAACCCTAGTGTAGTTACATAGAAATATTTAGTTAATATAGACGCGCATCGCTTTCATTTCTTTACACTGGAATTTAGTGACATACCAATACTGTGGAGAGAGTTAATTATTTTTCATGTGCGACGGTCATATAATTTAACGTACTTTTAAATATAAATATTTGATGTGGCTGTTCTTGTTCACATATTTACTATTTCCATTCCGTGATTTTTCTTGGGAATAAAATATGTAGACAACAAAAATTCTCACTAAAGTGTTTCTGACGTAATTAAATTACATTTGCTGGCAACATTTTTGTAGTTAATTTCAGGTAACAATAAGAAACTCATTATTTTAAAATTTGTTGAAAACATATAAATATACGTTTTACTCGGTTGTTCTTGCAAGAAAAATTAAAAGAATGAAAAAGTAAAATATAACAATTAGTTCCAAAATATAAACTAGGCTAATAACATTACCTAACTGCTCAAACATTTATACTAACTACCCATGTATGTTTCAGTTTCTAAAGATAACGTCGTTGGAACTCAACTGCCCCATCGCCGACAAAATAATCGGCAATAATATCTCTATACTGTTCTTCCTTCGACTTGTTGTTCACCAGTCCCAGCTTTATTCACGTCCTCAAAAGTATAAGTTTCTGAGTCATCGACATTAATACCGTCCCCGTCATTAATACCGTCCCGCGTACGTACAAAGTTATGCAATTTCTTAGCAGGCCTTTACAACGTCATCAACAAAGTCAGGTTCCACAAGTGTTGGAGTGCGAAAAATCCTCCATTTGTTAGCCGAAAGTCCAAAAGCGCACTCTACTGAGTGCCTACTTCTTGACAGTATGTTAGTTGAAAACACGTCGACGAGAAGTGAGACGGCGTAACGGGAAAAGTTGCAAAAATGTCTGTGAATTTGGAAGGCCTCGTCTGCCACTAGCACAAAGGGTCGAGGCTGCTCGTTTGTTGTGTTTGGTAAACACACTGCTTCTGGAAGAACTAACGTTCCTGAATTTAATTTTTTTTCCCCTAAAGGACTGTCACGGAACACTGTAGAATCTCCCTCTTTGCCATACGCTCCAACGTCTATTGCTACAAAACGGAGATTAGCACCTGCAGCAGCCATTAATATAACGGAGAAATATTTCTTGTAATTGTAGGACATTGTGCCACGTTTCTTTGGATTTCGGCGCCGGATGTGTTTACCGTCTACGGCACCAACACAGTAAAATTCGTTTTCCGGAAGAAACCGTCTGCTATTTTCAACCACATTTCTGCTGTTGGTTCAGGCATTTCATCTTCTCTAAGGCAGTACCACATAACTTGGCATGTCGATAGTATTACAGCTGCTGTAGTGTTCTTGGAGATGTGGAATTCAAACTGCAATGCAGCAAAATTTGTTCCAGTTGCCAAATACCTGGGGGGAAAAAGTGATACCTTTTTGTTTCAGGTTTAACTGAATTATTTTATAGTTCTACAAATACCTGAAAATTTTTCGATCAACTCTAACAATAACAGTTTTACAATGTTCAATATATTTGTTCACAAATAAACTGTTTTAAATAAATAAATTTTTAATGAAGCAGATTTAAAAAAACCATTTCTAGTAAAAGCTCTGCAATTATTGTGAAATTATTCCCCTTTTTGAAAAACAGTGTAAAGAAAATATTATGAAAGTTTGGAAACTAATTACCGTTTTTTTTAACATTCGAAGTCAAGTATAGTTGAAAACACGTTATACAAAATGCATACATTGTTAAGAGTCATCTCTATTTTTATTATACAGATAAAATATACAGTGCTTGTTTATCAAAATATTATATTCATTTAAGTTCCAAAAAGTTTGTGAAATAAATTTTTTGGTGTTCAAATGATTGAATAATTTCTACAATTAACAATATCAAGTAAACTCCGATTCCATTTGTTTGATTTATACATTATGGTAATGTGTACTCTTTATTTTTTGTTTCAGTGAAGGGCTTGAAGAACAAAATTCGACATATACGAGACAGTTATTCAAATTATGTAAATCAAGGGAAAAGCGGTGATCCTGCGACAAAGAGGAAGAAATATGTGTAAGCTGATGCACTAGCTTTCCTTCAACAGACTGTCGAAAAAGAAGGTGAGTTACACTACACCAAGTGCTTCAGAAAATATAAACAGACAGTTTAAAGTCTGTGCCGTGTAATTAACAAAGAATGTCTGCTCTCAGCAATACATTAATTAAAGTATGAGTGATTCTCATTTTAATAATATGGCATTCCACAACTGCTTATTCATAATTTATTGCAGTAAGAGATAGATAAATTTAAGTTTGGGCATGTAATTAAGGACATTTTCGCAGACTAGTTCCCTTGGAATTTAAATGAAAATATTACTTAGTTTGGAAGCAGTGCAGTGAAAACCAACTAATGAATTTTGAACTTAATGTACAAATAAAATGCAGAATTTTTTTAGCTTTTATTAAAACCCATTGTCCCAGTAAGCGGTTATATTGATTAATATTCTTAATATTGTCTTAAGTAAGAGCAAATTTTTTTTTCTCGATAATTTGCTATTCGGAAAGGTTTTTTTTTTTATAGGACTTCCGGAAACATCGAAGACGATGAAGGGGAAGAGAATTATAAAGACGAATGCAGTAGTGGAGAGAATATTGTCAATATTTGTTGCAGTGGCAAAGAGCAGAATGGAAGTGAGAAATCTAATAAAGTAGGGAAGTATGCTGCTACAAAAAAAAAATCCAAATCGGCGATTACCGAATTTCAGAAACAATTGCTGTACAGTTTGGAAAAAACCCAGCACCGCTGAAAAAGATGCAGATCAAGCATTTTTGTTGTCTCTGCTCCCGTATGTCAACAAACTGAGNAAAAACCCAGCACCGCTGAAAAAGATGCAGATCAAGCATTTTTGTTGTCTCTGCTCCCGTATGTCAACAAACTGAGCGAAGAAGAAAAACTTTACTTTCGTTTCCATACCCTACAGATTTTACGTGACCTGAACCAGACAAAGAAACGTGCACATAGTCAGGGTACATCGTCTTGCTCTCATAACCCTCTCTTTCCTAATTTGCCAAGTTAGTTTTTACCTCCACAGTTTCCGGCTTCGCAGCATTATTCACAACTTGAGACATTCCCTACATGCCAGTAGATCCCACCTACCTATCAGGCAGACCCCACCTACCTATCAGGCAGACCCCACCTACCTATCAGGCAGACCCCACCAAAATACCAGCACAGTTTGTGCAATCAGACTTCAAGTCCTCGCTCGCCTCTTTCGCCTTATCACCAACAAAACTCGACTTCATCAGTTTCTCTCTCTTCTTCCCTGTAACACCGGATCGAGAAAATTACATCTTTTAGCTTAAAGAGATTTTAATGATTTTATTTGTTTTTTTTTTTCCCTTAAGTATAACAACTTATAGCTGTGTAAAATCTTGGCTTCTGGAGGGAATTTTGTATTAAATTATATATTACAATAAAAAATATATTATTATTTTAAAACTTACCTTAGTGTGCTTGTCAGTATCTCTTCCGCACTTATTGGATTCCTCGTGTATGTTTTCTGCTTTGTTATACGTGGTCGTATAATGTTCAACAATTCGTCGAAAGAAGATATCGACATTCGATAGTATTCCAAGAATTTTTTTTTTCGTGCTCCCGAATATTGTAATAAAATTCTGAAAACCTGCGACTTGTTTCACTATCACTATGAAACGGATGAACCCAGTACCGTCTCCGTACAGGTTCTTCAAGACAACCGACAGCTTCCGATGCACAAACAACTGCGAGTGTTGAAACCATCGCGACTGCGCCGCATGAATCCCTGCCCCGAACTGAGGCTTGGTGGGTACAAAGCCGGTCCTGCCGAACAGGAAAGTTGTGGGCGGGCGAAGGTCATCCCGCTAAAGGGGATGCGTTCTGACCGCTATACGCAAGATCAACATTGCCACGGTCCATCTCAATTTCTTCGCGCGTCATCCAAGTGGAAAGCACGGAATTTTGAGGGAAAAGAATTGTGATATTATTCGAATTCGTGTTCGTATGTGTATAAAAAAAATCCTTGACATTAGCAGCCATTCATTTACATATTACACTCAACACGATGTCAGGTCTTAGAACTATTGTCGGCTCCTGCATAATTGGGTGCTTGCGTGACGTGTAGTTGGGAGCAATGATTTTTCAATGGTTAATTTCAAACACTTTACCGTGAACAGCCTTTATTGTCCCGTCTTTGTTGCTCATTCGTTTGTCACTCGTCCTGTTCTTGTTTAGTTTAGTCTGGTAGATCTCTTGATTGAATTCCTTGTTGGATTACTTTTTACGTTTTAATCCTTTCGTGACCATCTACACGTTGCACAGGAAGATTACATTTGACTAGTACTGTACACTGCGAGACTGAGTGCCCAGTGATCTTCTGTGGGGGGGGGGATAACTGCCCAGTGATCTTCCTAGGGGGGATAACTGCCCAGTGATCTTCCTAGGGGGGATAACTGCCCAGTGATCTTCCTAGGGGGGGATAACTGCCCAGTAATCTTCCGGGGATGGGGGAGGGGGAGGAGGGTAACTGATTAGTGAACCGTGCTACTGCACAACGCTATGACTGGTTCATATCACTGATTACGGAACACAAAGGACTACGGCTTATTGGTTGTGATAGAAAAACAAGTCCTTTGTCAGCTTAAGCACATCACGCCAGAAACCATAAATTAATTTGGGGATGATAAGATTAAAACTGTGCTGACACAACAGCTAGTGTTGGCTTGTTCTAGCCTATTTTTTTTAACGTCGTCCTCTGTTTTTTCTTTGGTGATGTAGCTCTGCAATGGCACGCGTCCGAAGTGAAATGTTTCATTTAATCTTTATTTTATCATCGGGAAATTCACTCGCAGCGAGAGCTAAAGCCAGTGGACTCGGCGACCACAGCGGATGGTGGGAAGAGGAAGTGGCTCGTAATTCAGGCCGTATGGCTAGCGTCCACAAATCCCTCTCTTGTTCCGGAGCGATTATTTCTCTCCCGGCGGGCAAGGCACCGCATTGCGACGGAGCGAGCCGCCAGAGATGCTGCGGGCTACTGGACCGCGCAGCGCACATCTCAAATAAAGAATTAAAAAATGCCAAAATAAACATGAGCCGAGCGTGCTGCGAGAGAAAACTCTATTTTTTTCCAAGTGAACAACCGCACACAGGGTGATTCTAAAATCCTATACAATAATTGTTTGTTTTAGTGAGCTCTATCACCCGTCAATGTTTGTACCAATATTTTAGAATTATCCTGTATAATGTGCGTGAATGAAAAACGACGGTTCGTGAGCGTGGATCGACGTTCAGTTATCAAGCTGTGTCTACACTTGGACCTTACTTTTCTCCCCCGAATCACAATAACCTTCATGCATGCTTAAGCATTTACCACTATGTTTTGGCATCCATTCCAAAATTATATTTGTGCAATGTTCTAATGAAATATTTTAAAGCTATCGGTGACTTTCCTGCACTGTTTAAATGAATAGGTGTTTTATTGACACTTAAAGTCTACAAGAAATATGTGACTAAATTTTAAGTAGGTATATTATAGAATGTTACGAATAAAACTTAACTTATATAAAATGCAAAACTATAGTTTTAAACTTTTTTTTTATTGCCAAGTTGTAATAGGACTACAACACAGTCAGGTCACGCGAAATTATATATTTTTTCTGTAAAAGNTTATATAAAATGCAAAACTATAGTTTTAAACTTTTTTTTTTATTGCCAAGTTGTAATAGGACTACAACACAGTCAGGTCACGCGAAATTATATATTTTTTCTGTAAAANTTTTTTTTTATTGCCAAGTTGTAATAGGACTACAACACAGTCAGGTCACGCGAAATTATATATTTTTTCTGTAAAAGTGTGGTATTTTTGTAAAACTAAACATATAAGAATTTTACGTCACGGTTCGAACACGTGACATTTACAGCAATTGTAACAGTTTGTGAGACAATGTTGAGTATACATGAGCAGAGTACGAAACAAGTGGGTATGGAAATCTGTACACGTGTACATTTGTACGTACATAATATACACGTGGGTAACTATGTATGTGTGTATGTTGTTATGTCAGTATGTACGAGTACGTGTGTATATTTGGTGTATTTAAGAATGTTTTTATGTAACTTGATAAGGTTAAGTCCATTCACTGTAATTTCACACTTTTCTGAAGAACTTAGGACTTTACTTTACACGCCTGCTTCCCCAAAGGTCTTTTTTGACTATAAAAAGGCTGTGCAGCCGTGAAGGCACAGGAAAATAGAGGTACATAGGCGATAGCACTCTTTATCAGTAAAGAACTGTAAGTACGTGGTATAGCAAACCCAAAATTTACTTGACTACTTTTGAATTCAACCTTTGAAAGCAGTAAAAGCTGTTACGTCAATTAAAGCTTTATTTAAAGTCTAATGTTTAAATTAGAACCCACCAAAATTAATTTTATACGTGAATTTACACTAGTCATATATAGCGTCATATTTTTGTTTGTGACAATTTCACAGTTTAACTTGGTCGACGTACAGGCACCAACACTAAGCCCACGAGGAAAAATTTTACTGTAGCCACAAAGAGGTGCTTTCAAAAGTATTCACATGGCCAAGAGTCAATCATAAGCAACCTCTTTTTAGCACAAACGATACCGGAGATGTTTACGACTGGTAAATATATTTTGATAACACATTTGAATATAAACGTGAACTAAGGTGAAAACAGATCTTAGCAAAGGCAACAAGAAACAGTGTCGCATCACGTAACGAAAATTGTTTCATTAGCGGAAATAATTTACTATTTTTATGCCAAACGTTTTTTATAATCGTATACACTGCATGTTATGTGGAAAATAGTTGTCAAGATTATTTTTGTAACACTAAAAATAAATTATGACAATTTTTATAACACGTTGCTGTAGAATGTGTTAAAATTATATCATATTTTGACGATCCATTACTATATACTTTNGACAATTTTTATAACACGTTGCTGTAGAATGTGTTAAAATTATATCATATTTTGACGATCCATTACTATATACTTCAGGTTTATAATAAACATGGGAATACATAAATTATTTTTTATGTTTCATAAAACAATTTGTTTAAAATATTCAATATTTTACTTGCAGTATTCTGAGAAAATATTTTGTAACTATTTTCCATAAAATTGTTTATAAAATTACCAAACATTTCTATTTCATTAATTTTGATTAAAACTCGAAATTAGAAAATCACTCAAACGTTATTTTTGACGGCACGCAGAAAGATCAAAGCATCAAATAAATTATAATTAAATTATGATTGGCAACGACAGAGAGCAGTAAAATGTAATGTTCACGGAAAAGTGTTTAAGTGGTTTGAAAAGCATGTCAAACACAGTTTAGTTTGTCATATCTACTGTAGAATACACAAATACTGTGTGTTGCGTGGCTTCTATATTTAAAATGAAAACAGTTGTTATTTACAGTGGCATGACGAAAATGGAAAGCGGTGACGAAGATGGGATATACAAAGAGTTAATTATTAACTCTGTGTGACACATAGTGCGTATTTGGCATCCAAATGATGGCCCTTGTATGTTCAAAAATACGACGAAAATGATCACGCGCTCGTATTTGCCCCGAAGAGATCACGGCCTTTTGAAACCCTCATATTTCTGTATTCGTAAGTGCAAAACGTGGTTTAATATGTACAATTTTTCTTTTTTTAAAACAAAACATATGCTGGAGTGTGCTTTTAAAAAGACAGAAATACTAGGATGACTTAGAGTTGCAGGCTCATAACATTTGAACCATCTGTGTATTGTTTCTGATATCGATTCTCATATTTTATAATATTGCGTACATTAGTTAAACGATCTGTCACTAATGGTATTTTCGTATCACTTAATTTGATAATTAATAATCGAGTCACACACAATGTTCCTGTTATCTGTATTTTGTCCGGGAGTTAATGTACCTACTCCGCGCCACTGTCAGGCGGACAGGAATTCTTCCAAGGTACGGTGTCTGTTTAGACACTAACGTTGTGGTGCAGTCATCACAGAGATTTGAAGTCCTACATGATATAACATTAATTACGTACGTTTTATAAATCGTAAGTATTTTGTACGGATTCAAGCACACATGCTTAGACGACACATTTCAGTTAACATTCTTCTATGCAAGTAATTTTTTTTTTCCTTCAGTGTGCCGGGGTTTTTTTTAAGACACGCCCGTTTTCTCCCCCGTCCTTCTCCCTCTATCTTATTACGTCATACACGCCTCGAGCACAGAATAGGCAAGCATACAAAAGCGAAATAGCTTAGCGGTTCATTTCATGTAAGCGATGTGACAAGCGTAAATGGTGAAGCCACAATTGTATAATTATTATTTCATAAAGTTAAGGTATTTTGGGTAANATTTTTTATGTTTCATAAAACAATTTGTTTAAAATATTCAATATTTTACTTGCAGTATTCTGAGAAAATATTTTGTAACTATTTTCCATAAAATTGTTTATAAAATTACCAAACATTTCTATTTCATTAATTTTGATTAAAACTCGAAATTAGAAAATCACTCAAACGTTATTTTTGACGGCACGCAGAAAGATCAAAGCATCAAATAAATTATAATTAAATTATGATTGGCAACGACAGAGAGCAGTAAAATGTAATGTTCACGGAAAAGTGTTTAAGTGGTTTGAAAAGNATTAAATTATGATTGGCAACGACAGAGAGCAGTAAAATGTAATGTTCACGGAAAAGTGTTTAAGTGGTTTGAAAAGCATGTCAAACACAGTTTAGTTTGTCATATCTACTGTAGAAGACACAAATACTGTGTGTTGCGTGGCTTCTATATTTAAAATGAAAACAGTTGTTATTTACAGTGGCATGACGAAAATGGAAAGCGGTGACGAAGATGGGATATACAAAGAGTTAATTATTAACTCTGTGTGACACATAGTGCGTATTTGGCATCCAAATGAAGGCCCTTGTATGTTCAAAAATACGACTAAAATGATCACGCGCTCGTATTTGCCCCGAAGAGATCACGGCCTTTTGAAACCCTCATATTTCTGTATTCGTAAGTGCAAAACGTGGTTTAATATGTACAATTTTTCTTTTTTTAAAACAAAACATATGCTGGAGTGTGCTTTTAAAAAGACAGAAATACTAGGATGACTTAGAGTTGCAGGCTCATAACATTTGAACCATCTGTGTATTGTTTCTGATATCGATTCTCATATTTTATAATATTGCGTACATTAGTTAAACGATCTGTCACTAATGTTATTTTCGTATCACTTAATTTGATAATTAATAATCGAGTCACACACAATGTTCCTGTTATCTGTATTTTGTCCGGGAGTTAATGTACCTACTCCGCGCCACTGTCAGGCGGACAGGAATTCTTCCAAGGTACGGTGTCTGTTTAGACACTAACGTTGTGGTGCAGTCATCACAGAGATTTGAAGTCCTACATGATATAACATTAATTACGTACGTTTTATAAATCGTAAGTATTTTGTACGGATTCAAGCACACATGCTTAGACGACACATTTCAGTTAACATTCTTCTATGCAAGTAATTTTTTTTTTTCCTTCAGTGTGCCGGGGTTTTTTTTAAGACACGCCCGTTTTCTCCCCCGTCCTTCCCCCTCTATCTTATTACGTCATACACACCTCGAGCACAGAATAGGCAAGCATACAAAAGCGAAATAGCTTAGCGGTTCATTTCATGTGAGCGATGTGACAAGCGTAAATGGTGAAGCCACAATTGTATAATTATTATTTCATAAAGTTAAGGTATTTTGGGTAACTTTAATTAGTAGTTTAGAGTCATTCCTCAGAGAAGACTGTGTTATATGCATTAAGGAAATAAATTTGTGCCCTCAGGAATGATCACAGATGGTGTAGGAGGGGCTAAGAGGGCCGGCCCGCATCTCTGGTTGGAGCAGAGAGGACATCCTTCGGGGATCCTCGGGTCAACCCGAGCCGGCGATGAGGTAGTTGTAGTCGCCAGGACGTGGCATATAGGAGAGAAATGGGATTTGGGGGTGCAGGACTTCGAAAGGCCTGTACATATTGTTTTGTTAACCTCGGAACGTGAGTGCCAAACTCTTGCGGGAGGCCAGAGAAATCTTTTGACATACTGAAGGTTCAGCGCGGGGAGCTTGCGTGAAGCAATTAAATGCTCGGGAACCAATTAGGGCACCTTCGCGATAATTCCTCGCGGGCATTAAAAAATAATTGTGGTGAATTTTAATTATGATAGTGTCCTCGTTAGATTCCTCATCACTCTCCCTAAGCTAACTGGCGCTGTGTAATTTATAGTGATTTATTGGAATGCAACATGAAGTTGTGATGATCGGCGAGTTACAGCGAACTCGATCGGCGAGTTACAGCAATGGGTCTTAAGTCTTACTGGCTATTGCACGTTACGGAATATTCCCTATTGGTCAGGCTGCCGTTCGAAAGTTAGTCTCCAGGAGCTGATTGACGAACGACGTCCCGCCATATTGCTGGCCGATGAGGTCATTTTGCTGGCGTATATAGCTAGAGCTTGCAGTTCTCGCCTTTCCCCCTCTGTACTCTTAAGTACTTTGTGGATCGCGAGCTGGCTGGAGCGACAGGCCTGTCCTTCGTGTAGGGCAACCGGCTCCAATTAGCGCTAGCCTCATCTCATCCATGCTGACCCTGAATGGCAGTCGGAACAACCACCACATGTGTGTTTTTTCACGTGTGATTTTATTTATAGCAAATAAACAATGAGTCCATAGTTTTTTTTACTATGCGAAAAGCACAATTTTTCTGGTTTTGGAAAACGCAGTTGAAATTAGCCGGAAAATTTACAACCAGTGTGGCGGAGGAATTCGAAAGGCGTTGTCTCGATGTTTAATTCTGAAAACGTGCGAAGCAAACGATATTTTGCAATAATTCAGAAACAGTCGCATATTAAATTACAAAAAAAATCTTATATTTAACAAAAAAAAATTGGACACTTTACTTTCTTCGATATCCTACTAACATTATAAATGCAAAAGTCTGTGTGTGTGTTTGTTACCACTCAGCTCCCTCCATAACGGCTGCATGGATTTTGATGAAATTTGGTATGTAGGTACTTAGGACATAGGATACTTTTTATCCCGGTAAATGGTACGGGTCCTGTGGAATAAATACAAAACGTAATTCTGCAATGNCGATGTTTAATTCTGAAAACGTGCGAAGCAAACGATATTTTGCAATAATTCAGAAACAGTCGCATATTAAATTACGAAAAAAATCTTATATTTAACAAAAAAAAATTGGACACTTTACTTTCTTCGATATCCTACTAATTATAAATGCAAAAGTCTGTGTGTGTGCTTGTTACCACTCAGCTCCCTCCATAACGGCTGTATGGATTTTGATGAAATTTGGTATGTAGGTACTTAAAGTCCTGCAATAGGACATAGGATACTTTTTATCCCGGTAAATGGTACGGGTCCTGTGGAATAAATACAAAACGTAATTCTGCAATGNTAGGACATAGGATACTTTTTATCCCGGTAAATGGTACGGGTCCTGTGGAATAAATACAAAACGTAATTCTGCAATGGTTGGGAGTGTGAGATAAATATTTTCCCTCTGGTGTCAGTGTTTATCAGGCTGCCCAAGGACCTCTGAAATGGCCTAACGACTGCTATCAATCGATAACAACCGGGACCGAATATTTAACTCGTCCTCCAAAGCCCTGAAGCGCTCAGATGTTATGCTACTAAATGGTCGCCCATCCAAATGTGTGCCGCTGGGAACATTGCTTAACTTTGGTGATCGATTAAGATCCCTCAGCCAAGCACAAAAAGTGGTACCAAGGTACAATTATTTCTAAAGCTACAACTTGATGAAACTCATGTTTTGATTTTCATACATCGACGGTGGAAAGCGGAAATGTGGCAACTACGCGATAGTTGCACAGATACACTCCAAAAACCATACCCTACTTTTTGGCTATCGGGTAAAAAATATTTCCTTCCTTTTGGGTTGCCGTAATAAGTTAAAAACCTAGGCCAACATAGTATAATTTTTTATTCTGTTTTCACATAAATGAATTTTCTTTTCCCAATTTATTTATTAGCGTATCACTGTAAAACTCAATTGTACCCGGGCGAAGCTGGGCCTGTTAGCTAGTTATTAATACGTTGAAGTAATTAGCTCCCTGTATCCTTTCCCAGTATAAATCATCTCAGTTCTGGAAATGTTTTATTTTATTTGTATATTCCAATTACAATGGGGCCGCAGTGGCGCAGAGGCTAGAGCGTACGCCTCCCACCAAGACGAGCCGGGTTCTATTCCCGGCGGGGTCGCTTCCGGTTTTCACACGTAGGAGTCATGCCACTGGTCGGCGGGTTTTCACGGGGATCTCCCGTTCCCTCCGCCCATGCATTCCGACGTTGCTCTGTACTCACCTCACCCATCGATCCTCAAGACCTCGGTGTCACGAGCCGCCCAAGCAGCTTCTCTCGAACTACAGTAAAATTTTGATTTAAGCATGTCATTACGCAATAGTTACGCAAAATTACTTTTATTATCTGGAAGTGAGATCAAATTTAACGTCTACAAATCGTAAAGAGTTAGGACAATTAAAAAAAATTGTCATTATTCTTGGCATTAAACGCACTGTCTTTATGCTGAATTTCATATATGTACACTAAAGTTTGACAGACAGTGTGACCAATATACACACTGTGAAAACAGTAAATGCTCTCATTTGCAATTATTGTATCAGCTGATGATTTGTTGCGGCACGTACGTTATGTTGGCGATATCGATAATCATCGTGGTATAAACTAGTATTTAGAACTGTAGGTTGTAATTCAAAAAAAATATAATTAAAACACTTGTGGTTTAAATTATGTTTTTTTAAGTAAATTACAATTTTTTTTGGCATTCATATAATTTATTTAAAAAATATGTTTAGCAATTATGACGGAGTACACGGACAGTTACAGTCAGTGAAACTTTTCCAACTCTGTGAACGTCATTATGCATGTGATCTTTTTCCTTCACGTTTGAGTACCTCACCGGTGTTATCGGAATATTTTTATCTGTAGTTAATTATGTTTATATTCATTAGGCATAGTTAGTTGTAGGGGTGCCTTTTTCTGTTTTATTGCTAGAAATGTAGGTAATATTATCGACACATGTAGGGCTTGGTCCGCCATGTTTGATACCGTTATGTGTTATGAAGAGCCAACGTGTTTTCGTTCCGTAGTTTGCGAGTTTCGGGAAACCGGGGAAGTATCGTATTTACCGAATGATTATGCTAATTATTTTATCATTGGCAGANAGTTTGCGAGTTTCGGGAAACCGGGGAAGTATCGTATTTACCGAATGATTATGCTAATTATTTTATCATTGGCAGACACACGTGTCCAAGGATTGCCACAGAACGAGTGTTCAGGAGTTGCAAATAGGAATTACTACCGGAATTCTAGTTTTTTTGTAAATAATATATTTCGAAACGGTTATTAGAATGTTTGAATTGTACGTGGCCTAGAAAATCACCATTTCAAAGATGTTTTGTAGTGTAAAAATAACGCGTTTATTAAATGGAGAATTCAACAATTGTAAGGTTAACTTTACCAGAAATATTTGCGTACATACAATATTATTCGCATCGGTACGAGCAACATAATATTTATCGCGTTTTATTCTTTAGGTGAGGTTAAAACAGGTTATAATAATTTGAATGTTACTTCTGTACAAACAGAATTTTCTACTGGTCCATTAAAACAATACACATGTAATTAAAAATTAAACCGTCTCACAAGAAGTGGTGCAAAACAATGCTGTCTCGTGAAAGTCGTTAAACTAAAGTCTCGCCTAACCCCATCCACCCGCAATAAAATAAACAGAGCCCCAACTGTATANTCGTGAAAGTCGTTAAACTAAAGTCTCGCCTAACCCCATCCACCCGCAATAAAATAAACAGAGCCCCAACTGTATTACTTGGCCATAACAAAAATAAAGTAAGTTGGAATGGTAATCTACATTGATCGTAGCATTTGTTTACAAACTTTGTTTTCTTCATATATAGAAAAACTGTGGTGGAAGGATACCTGGTCGCCGCTCTACATTTCTATAACTGTCAAAATTGAGCGAAATTACATTAAATGGGGTGTNTGAGCGAAATTACATTAAATGGAGTGTGTAGCTCTGCAGAAGTTGACTCCCTCCGCATTTACTTGAAAGAGAAACTGCTAAGGCGGCGATTCCCAAGAAGGTGCGCTCGCTACGTCGTGCTCCAGTTCTGCAGAATGCAACAGTCGGAAAATTTGTTAGCTTCCTAGAAACGGCGCGCTGGCTATAGCAAAGTAACGGGCGAAGTAACATGTGCTAGCTCACCACTGCGAGCCTTAATGTGCAAGAAAGTGAAGCGACGAGCCAGCAGAGCGTCGAGTGGCGGTGGAAGTGAAGTCTGCAGACTACGATCACTGGTACAGTGGAGAGCGAGACTGGCTGGCGGAACTATTGAACTGGGTGCACGAGTTACAGACATTTGGAATTATGGCACTAGACAGATTGAATATGTGTGTAAAACGAATGTGAATTAAGTGACTGTAACCAATATAGACATTTATGAGAACTTCAATTATAAATATTGCACTTACTGAAAATAACAAGAGCAGAACTGGAGAACTCGGAAACGTTCCTCTGACATCCTGTAGCAATACGGAGACTACACAGACGAAAGCAGATGCAAAGGAAGACAATTTTACGGGCAATAACCGGCCTTTTAAACGAATATAAAGAACACAGTACGCAGCCTGCAATGAAACAGCACCGCGATTACATTATGTACAAGAGGGCAGTTCATAAGTTACACAACGAATAGTTTTTCCTGTGCGTGGCTTCCAAATGAAGAGGTTTCGCAGCTTAGAGAACTTAGGCACGACGATTTGACCCGCCACCGCTATGGAATAGATACAATTTGAATGTAATCTGATTTAACGTTTAGCTTACCCTTATAATGCACGGCGTTTATGCTGCCTTCCACACTGGCTGCCCAAATAGCAGAAATTAACCAACTCAGTCACTTTGTATGTGAGGTAGGTAGGTAGGTAGTTAGGTGGGTAGGTAGGTAGGTAGGTAGGTAGTTGGGCTTAACGTCTCGTCGACAGCGAGGTCATTAGAGACGGAGCAAGTTGATCAAGGAAGAGGGAAAGGGGAAGGAATCGGGCATGGCCTTTGTTATGGTCTCATCCCAGCATTCGCCTGGAGTGATTTCGGGAAACCATAGAAAACCGAAATCAGGATAGCCAGACCGGGATTCGAACCGCGGTCCTCCCGAGTGCCAGTCCAAAGTTTAACCACTGAGTCACCTCGCTCGTTCCTTTGCTTGTGAGCTCGTACACGAACAGACTAAAGGTGATATAGTATGATTTTCGTCTTTGACGCAGGTCTCAACCATCACTAACTATTTGCCTGTGGTATACTGTCGGAATTGCTTCACTAGACAGTAGTGTATTTTTTCCAACAAATGTATGCTTCTATAAAATTTCGTTTTGTATAATTGATAAATATTTTTATTTTGCTATAACAATATCTTATACAATTTGATATACATAATTTAATATATTTATATATATATATATAATTTTGCATAGCATGTATTTACGTAGGTATACAATCCTTGTTGAGACTCAATACTTGTTGGTGTTTGTGGTTTGCGAGGCCGAGACCTCAAGAACGAGTTCTTCGTTCAACAGCAAGGGGTCGCTCGTGGTCAGTTGAGACGAGAGTCTGGAGGAATAGAGCCATAGCCGCATGCGGCTATGGCTCTAATAAAGTGCTGAAAACATTTGCAGATCCAGTGATTTAATCGCACCTATAAATCAGAATACAGTTAATGTAATTATTCGATGCAGCAGTTAAAACATTGGTCCTCCAGGCAGGTTTTGTACATAGTAAAGCGTAGTTATAATGGTGCTAAGTGCTTGGCTACAGGTTGCAGTCTGGTCCATTGGTACAATTGGGGGGNTAGCCAGTCAGAGGGACCAAATGGAAAGTCCTTAGCGCGTCACCCATCGTCCCTCCTCATTGGCGAGCGACAGTAATCCTTCCTGTCGCTGGGCGCAAACACATCTACCCAGTCTACCTAAGAGGAGTCCAGCTTGCAGCAGACCATCCCTTGGGATGCAACCGCGCTAGAGTGAGTTAAGTACACACTTTATACGATGCAGTTCTGACTATTGCATTCCTTTTCCTTCTGGTATTTCCCTATCCATTAATTTCGTCCGAGGCAGCATGAATGAAAATCACAAAAAAAAAAAAAAAAAAAAAAAGGCTGACTAGCATGAGTGCTTCGGCTAAGCGTAGTCTCACTCGTGTGTCTACATTTTTAAGCAAATTGAAAAGGGGTGCAGATGTGCATGCAATTTAAGTACGATTAGAGGAGCTTCCGGCTATCCAGAATAAGTACGAGTCAGCTCAAGAAGAATTAAGAGTTTAGTGAAGGAATTGCTGTGCATGCTGAAGACAGGGAATCCTGCGAAACACTTTATTACATTCTTAAGGCACGAGTGCTGATATTGATTAGTGAATGTCACAACACTTCACATGATAGTACATAGTGTAAACATGATTCTTCACTTGTCAGTAAGAAAGAAGTGAAGCTGCCAACCATTACACTTCCTACTTCCTATTTTTGGAGGAGAGGTAATGCAGTTCAGTCACTTCTATGACACAGTCAATAGCTTAATAGTAAACCATGATACCGAGACTTGACAACATCCAGAAATTCCATTACCTATTGAGTTCGCTCACTTCAGATGCCTACAAGGTAATTGAAAACCTGCCAATTGTTGGCGACAATTTTCAAATTGCATGGAATTTGGTCTGCAGTAGGCATAACAATCCACGTTTGTCACAGCATATTTAAGACATTTGCTAAACTTGCCACATGTAAACAAGCAGTCTACCAAAGAACTAGAGTTGCTTGTCAATCAAGTTACGAGCACTATCAATGCTATCAGGGCCATATACATAAGGATTCAATTGCATGAGTTGTTGATATCCCAAATGATGCTAGAAAAACTAGATGCAACCACTCGCAAGGAGTGGGAGCTACATTCCTCGTCCCAAAACTTGAACTCTTGAAATTCTTAGAGATAAGATGTAAGGCTATAGAACCTGTGCAACCTACACAAGCCATCAAACCTGAAATCTCGGAGACTAAGAATGTTAGACAACACAGACAGTCTTATATAGTTAGCATTCAACAACGCATAGAGTTTGTAAGACATAACAACCTCTGCTTGAATTGTCTACAAGGAGGTCACTTCATTAGGCAATGTAAATCAGCAACATGTCGCATCTGCTCAAAGAAACACCATACCTTACTTCACACTAGTTTTAAGTGACCAAGGACCCCGTTTTAAGGGCAATCGTGAAAACCAGCTGCAGAAACAGAACCAAGATCACATTTCACCAGACAGCCAAAGAGGTAGCAATACAGAACAAGCGTCATCAACTTTCAGTTATTGCTCACTCAAATTCAAGCCACAAATGCACATCCTTCTCGCCACTGCACTGGTGAAAATGCGAGACAAATATGGCCAGTTACAAATATGCAGGGCCCTTCTGGACTCAGGTTCCCAATCTCATTTCATTACAGAAAGTGTGCAGCGTCTAGGATTGAAAAAATAACGAAACGCAACCCCGATACAGGGAATAAATGAGGTAACTGTAGAAACCAAACACAGTGTTAAGACTGTAGTACTTTCATATGTAACAAATTATACTGTTGCAATTGAGCATTTGGTTTTACCCAAGATTTCTGCTAATCTACCAGGAAGATACGTAGATTGTCACCAATAGAATATTCCAACCAACGTCCACTTGGCAGACCCAAACCAGCCAGGAAACATTGACCTTTTGCTTGGAGCAGATGTCTTCTTCGACATTTCTATGCTGGAAAAATGATACGATCGAAGGACCACCCCACATTGCAAGACACCGAATTTGGGGGCATAGTATCGGAAATATTCTAAGAGTCAGAAACTTCCCAAGTTTGAGTACAACAATCAAGAGGTGCATTCTTTTTTTCGAGAATAGACGACAGTCTGGATCAGCTCAAGAATTTTTGGGAAATAGAAGAATTACACGATACTCCTAAAATTCTCGAAGAAATGGAATGTGAAAGACATTTCACAAAAACATTTACAAGAGAAGAATAGGGACTGTTAACTGTTCGGTTGCCTTTTCGACATGACACCACACAACTTAGATACTCTTACAAAATTGCAGTCACAAGGTTCCATCAGTTATAAAGAAGGTTAAATAGGCAACCAGTCCTAAAGAAGGTATATTCGGACTTCATGGATGAATACGAGGCACTAGGACACGCGCAGCTCACAAATACTTCAGATCATTCCATAGTTGTCACCTTTTACATGCCACATCATCCAGTATTCAAAGAATCAAACACAACTACAAAGATGAGAGTAGTATTTGGTGCATTTGCTAAATAAAGCAATGGAACTTCCTTGAATGACACACTTATGGTAGGACCAACAATCCAACAGGATTTATCTTCCATTGTTATGAGATTCCGCGCACATCAAGAGTGTTTCGCAGCAGACATTTCGAAAATGTATTAGCAAATCAGGCTTGATTCCAGAGATTGTGATGTTCAGAAGATCTTGTGGAGGAAGGACCCTTCATTTCCACTCAAAGAATACAAGTTTACTGCTGTGACATATGGTACTGCCAGTGCACCTTTCTTAGCAACCAGGTGTTCCAAGCAGTTAGCCATCGACGAAAGAAAAACATATCCTAAGACATTGGAAAGTGTAATGCGTTACTTTTATGTAGATGACTGCTTGTCTGGTGCACAAACTGTTGAAGTTATATTAATACAACATGAATTGTTGCAGTTTTTGAATAGTGGTGAATTTACTCTTCGCAAATGGTGCACAAATAATCCAGAATTGTTTTAAAACATGCCATACGACTTTAGGGAAAGGGGTATTTCATTGTATCTAGACAAGAATGATAAATATCAGGACACTTGGGCTGATATGGCATCCTGCAGCTNCTAGACAAGAATGATAAATATCAGGACACTTGGGCTGATATGGCATCCTGCAGCTGATCAATTCCAGATGGCAAGGGCACCATCAAATGTCTTTCACTTTACCAGGAGGATGGTTGTAACCAATATTGCATCAATATTTGATCCTCTCGGTTTGATCAGTCCTGTAGTTATTCAGCAGAGGGACAAATGGACATCATCTTCTGCAAACACAAAGGCTGGCGAACTAGTGGTGCTAAAAGAAGACAGTGTACTACCATTATGCTGGCACATGGGAGCCATCGAAGATCTTCATTCAGGAATTGATGGTCTGGTACGAGTAGCTATTGTCCGGACATCTACTGGAACCTACAAGAGACTAGTCACGAAGCTATGTCCTCTGCAGTGAATTAATGGTGGTGATAGAAAAAGTTTTACTATGTACCGAACTTAGTACAAATCATGATTACATATGACTTATACATAATAAAATTGATCTTGCTCAAATGTACAACTGGCGAGTTATTGTGTATGTGTTTCTTGTATCATTGTGATTCAGTATTGTCATTGGTAGTCATAAGTTGTGATGCATAGCATTTAGCATATCACTGAATATGTGTAGTAGAAAAAGTGGCTCAACCCCTTTTTGGAGGCTGGTATGTTGAGACTCAATACTTCTTGGTGTTAGTGGTTTGCGAGGCCAAGACCTCCAGAACAAGTTCTTTGTTCAACAGCAATAGGTCGCTCGTGGTCAGTTGAGACGAGAGTCTGGAGGAAGACAGACGTGTTGTACGGCCGCATGCGGCTAATCTCCAACAAAGTGCTGAAAACATGTGCACATCCAGTGATTTAATAGCGCCTATAAATCATAATACAGCTCGTGTAATTATTCGATGCAGCAGTTAAAACAATCCTAACCAAAGAGTTGAAGCCAGTTGGTTTCGACATGTATGTTGGCAAAATAGGCATTCAAGTGTTGCAAATCGGAAATTTTCCTTGCGCAGCTGGCACGATCACTGCCCTGTATTCCCTCTAAAAGGACGCACGCTCACTGAAAATGATCCCAGGATAAATAAGTGCTCCAGAAACGCCTGCAGCAAACAATTCGCGGTGTTGTGTGTAAGAATATTTCTACTTAACCATGATACAAAATTTTAGTGACATTGCGAACAGATATGGCTTTCAGTATCGACGCAACATTGGAAATATCAACAAACTACTCATGGTCGTGAAGCTTTAAGATAATTTCTGGATAGCTGGAAGGTTTTTAAATTAGTCTCTTGGAAGAAAAATCCCTAAACTATGACTGCGTTAATTTTAACGTAAACAGCGAGTGGATTACCCTGTTAAGTTGGCAGCAAGTTAAGAAAAGTAGTTTCATGCCTTAAGTCTAAAGGCGCGTAGTGTTCACAATTTTTTTGCAAATGGTAATAATTAATTTTTAGAGCTTATGAACAAAACAGTTACCATTGGCGTAAGAGCGGCGCATTGATTTTTCAAACAATTCCACTGTAATTTGTTCAACGTATCATCAAGTTAATGTTAATTTCAAATTTTAAATAAGGAAATAAGTATAGTCGTCAAAAGTGCACAATTGACTCTTGACGTCTGAAATTTCTCGGCAAAACTACGACTGCTTATACAAAGGTTCACTGTTTACCTATAGGTTTTCGTACAGAAACAGGAGAAATGTATTTCTGACTCTGGCTGCCATATTGCAGGAAAACAGGCAGGAATATGCCAGAAATTCTTCGGAATTAGAAGGGACCGAATTATAGCTAAAGTAATACCACGTTCTTTTACGTTACAATTTTGTGTCCTGTGATACGTTTGATTATCGGGAAGGGAAAATATCTTATTTCTTTCCGAAGCAGTGGTAACAGTGCTCTTGGAGTACTGTGCATGCGCAAGTGCGGAAGCCGCCGTGAAAAATAGGACGGTGTTTGCTCGTGAAACTATCCACTTATCGCTGCTACCATTTTAGTTATTGTATTTCTCATAGTGACGCACATATTTTATAATGGAATTATAGTCTTTCTCAGATTCGATGGCAAGATTTTTAACAGTTCTGCGAAAGTAGCATCAGTGTTTACTTTACCCTTATGTATCAATCCTCCATCAGCTGGTGCGTCAAGTAACAGCTGTATTCTTTATTTACATGCTATTATCAGCTGATCAACTTGACGCTGCACTGATGAACAATTTTTACGGCGTTTATAGACGAAATTTTGTCTCAATAATGGCTATGGAAGGAAAAACAGAAAAGCCTTTGTAAACGAAAATATTTTCCTGAAAATTGTAATGTGGAACTATAAAATCATAAAAGGAAGTAAGCATAAATTTAGACAAAGTTGAAAAATATACGTGCATATATGCTGAGAAACACAATTTTATTATACAGCAAGGCTTTAGGCATCACGCTT
Organism: Clitarchus hookeri; assembly: GCA_002778355.1. NCBI lineage: Eukaryota > Metazoa > Arthropoda > Insecta > Phasmatodea > Phasmatidae > Clitarchus > Clitarchus hookeri. The sequence goes on from NQII01004204.1 coordinate 30,498, forward strand.
GCATTATTTTATCTATGGTCGTCAGACGTTTTGTAATATTACTATTTGCACAAACCATTTTCTAAGGAGATGCTTACTAACTGCTGTAACCTGGAGGTCATACATTGCGACACTTCCAGCAGGCAAACATGTTTGTAACATACAGCTGTGAAGCACTGTTTAGTTTAGTATAGATGGGGAATTTGGTTTAATTTTTTTGAGGCGGTGATTGTAGTTCTCATTATTCATGAGAAATTTCGGCGTTGTAGCATGTATGTCAATCCTGGAAATATTATATATTCGGAGAAATTGCACAGACAGCGCACTTATGAAGGCGTGGGTTGGTTTGACGCTTTTGCATACATGAAACCATAGTCTCCAGCTTCCACTAACTACTCCAATTACCAGCAACATTTGCGAAGTCCTTAATCGAAGTTCTTACTTGTTGCCTCCATGGCATTTGCCCCTACACAAACAACTCGAAGCCACGCTATTTTAATGGCGCGGTTTGCGGCTACTTCATGAACTAAATCGGTCGATACGAGTGACAACTCGCGAACGTTAGTAGATGGGCCAGTGTCAGACCTGTTCTCCTGTAGCCCTGGCCGAGACAGACTTAGGGAATAATTTATCGTGTGTACCGGGTGTTTGATGTATAAACCATTCACGGCTACTTACAACTTTTCTGAAGCCCTGCTAGAGTTCTACTTCCAGGATATTCCTCCTCCTCGTACAAAGCTTAGAAAATGACACCAGAGCGCAAACGCACCGCATTCGTGCGCACTCAGTGTAATCATGTTTTGCATTAGAACGATTTCTTAAGAGGCATTACCAACACACACGTGCCGAGTGCTGTTACCAGTTGTTTGTGGCGGAGGGAGGGGAGAATGTCGTCTGTGGGTCGCTCATCGAGCCGCTGGGTGGGGCAGGCTGTCGCCCGTGACGTCAGTCAAGCGTCGACGGCGTCGGTAGAGACGTCTGTCTGNTCACACATCCACTCCTCAGGGCAGAACACGTGGCGAAGGGCGGGGTTGCAAGCCAGCATGCCGGAGAAGTGAATTACTCGGATGTAACGAGTAACTGAGCGTTCCTGGCTTTCTTGGGCATTTACTGCGCGCACCTGGTCTATTGTCTATCCACGGTTTCTTCACACTTTTTGAATCAAACCTTTGAAAATTTACGCTACGTATGACATGTTTGGTTATTTCCTAAATATGCCACGTGTCACGAGCATTCTATACTCGTGTAATAATAAAAGAACCTTATTCTTGGGTGACCGCAGTGGTGTAATGGTTAGACTTCTCGCCCCCCCCCCCACCTAGGTGTACCGGGCTCGATTCCCAGCAGGGTTGTTACAGGATTTTTGCATTTGGGGATCGTGCCGGACGATGCCGCTGGTTGGCTCGTTTTCTAAAGGATATCCAGTTTCCCCCCGCCCTTTCATTCCGCCGCTGCCCCATACTCGCCTCGCTTCGTCCTCATCAGTTCTCAAGACTTCGATGTAAACATCCGCCCAAATCTCTTCACACACTTGTTTTTGGTTGATTTGAACTTACACGTACAGTTTATCTATAAACCTATTAATTTAACACAGAGAAAACAGGTGTGTGTTGGTAAAGCCTAATAACAAATAGTTCTCGTGTAGAATTGTATTTAACTGAGTGCGCACGAATGCGGTGAGTTGTCCCTTTGGTGTAATTTTCTATACTCGNTCTCGTGTAGAATTGTATTTAACTGAGTGCGCACGAATGCGGTGAGTTGTCCCTTTGGTGTAATTTTCTATACTCGGCTAAGCTTTGTTTGCATGAGAATAGTCTGAAAGTATAATTTTAGCGGGGTTTCAGAAAAGTGAGAAGCAACCCAGAAGGGACTATAGCGGAAGCGTGCCTGTCTCGCATTCATGAAGCTTGTGTGATACAGACCAAGGAGCATGGAAGGAGAAAGAGTTTGCACGTCCAGGCTAGACGTCGAGTCATTTGCTGGCCGTATTGGGTTGCTAACCACACAGCATGAACTATGGTTCTTCCAAATATAACGAAATTTTATTTATAACTTGTGGAATTAAAGAAAACATTTTGTTAAGAAAATATTATGGGCTCATTCCAGTGTATTACACTATCAATTATATTTTTAAGATAAATTTTTTTAAAATGTTTAAAATTATTATTTTTTGTTCCTGCAGCTTGTCTTCGCTAGCTATAGAACTATTCAAGCTGGGATGATAAACACTGTAAATTATTGGTTTTTTTTTGTAAACAATACATGCCGTAGTGGGAAATTGGGGTAGAGAGCGCGCCGTAAGTGCGCATTCGCCATTCTCCGTGCCCCGACATTGGACTGCTTGTCTGCCAATACGACTGTCATACACGAGGTGGGTAGGATTTGAGGTTAGAACACTGTTTGTATAAACAAGTGCTTTTAAATTTTTGATACAACTAGATTAAATTCATATTGGATAAAAGTATTCTAATCGTATATAAGGGCTTGTCTTTTGAAAGTGAAGATGTAAACAAACANTTAAATTCATATTGGATAAAAGTATTCTAATCGTATATAAGGGCTTGTCTTTTGAAAGTGAAGATGTAAACAAACAAGTTCATCTTTGTTGACCGTGTGACTTTGACAGCTGTCTTGGCGTGAGGTGTGTCAATGTTGGAGTACATGAACAGATTACGAAAATCAGTCTACTTAATCTTTAGTCTATGATACAGACAAGCCCGTAGGTAAATTTTCGTTAATGGAGGGATTTACGATTAATAAAAAAATTGGTAGGTACATTAGGAAACGGTTTTCAAAAATAGCAAGGCAGGTTGTGCATTCTTCAAGAATGTACAATTGTTTGACAAAACAGTTTTAATTTAAGATTTTTAATTTAAGTTGAAATGCGATTTTAGAAAATAATTTAGCCTCCTGTGAGACTTATATAAATATTATTTAATTTTAAAAAATGTAACGTTTCGTAGAAAGAGAATCGCTCTGGTGAAATTTAATGAATACTCATAGTCATCACAAACCTTATACCAGTGCGTTCTTACACATAAAAATTCCAATCATGTACATTGTTTTGCTAGAAAGTTGGTAACCAGTTTTCAGTGCAGTAGCTATGTATTTAGTGTTAGTCAACAGGATAGTGCGACGACCTCGGCCTAAAGGAGTTTGCATGGTGGTTCGTGCACGTGTCTTCCTTTCTCGCACTACTGGATGTTCTTGATGAAATTGTGAAAATTCAAATGCCATTGGGACGGTGAGTGACGGGTTTGAACCCCCAAATTCGCTTCCTTATTACGGCCCTGAGTATTGATGCTTCATTACGTTACTGCTGACGGGCGCTGAAATCACAGACGATTTGTCACAGCTGGTCAACAGAAAAGGAATAAGCCTACAAAAAAATAGTTAGTATTTTTGTTCGTCAATAAGGTGATAGATTCTGAAAGCTTGGCAGTGATATTTAACTGAATAAAATAAAATTGATAAAATTAGGCAGTTCAACCTTAAAAGGGAGTTCATAGTAAATAAAATTTTAAACGCCACAAAATCATGTCTGTTCTTATAAGAGAGCTTTGCGAAGGAGCCCTCCCAAGAATGTGGTATATGCACTTCCCGGGAAGCTGAATTCGTCGTAAATTAGATCTGCAACAGCAGGATATTATTACATGCGACATAAGCCAATGGATTAAATTACAGATGTATCATTGTACTTTTCTCTTTTCCCCTTAGGAAACCGCGCAGGAAAGCCCTAAATATTTTATTTTAAACAATTTTCTTTATTTTCTCCTTGAATATATTATATGCACTACCTAATAAAGAGGTGGCTGTAAATTGTTACTGTTTTTTTTTGTTTCTTTTTTTTAACCTTTTCTGAAAGACTGAAAGACAAGGCGGTTATGCCTTCGCCACTTGTATAAAATAAGTCTTAAATAAATAAATAAATATACATTTATTTACTGTGATAGGAGTATACGCGCAAACACTGATATCACAGACAATATTACACTATGGAGTCTCCTTAAATTTGATTTCTCTGATGATTTAAAAAAAACTGTTTGCGCCTAAAATACCATTACAATAGTCACGGGACGGAAGAAAATTAATCTTCATAACTAGAAGATTCTGTTTCTAGGGTTATTTTTGGTGGTATCACCATAACAATTATTTTGTATTTAATGATGGTACCTTCTGCATTTCGGCAAACGTCTTTAGAAAACACACGTTTTGAACTGCCCGTTAGTATCAAGTGTTACTGGCGCTGCGCTGCTTCTACGAGAGCTCCAGTAATATTCAGCGTTCTCAGTAAGTATACCCGTCGTAGCCTCGCGCGAGGGGTAGGTTAAAAACCCGAGGAAACCATTCCCAGTGAACACCTGTGCTATTTGAGCAGTAACGGAACAAAACATGGCGTTACTGAAATTACTGGCCAGCGTAATCGGCGAGTATCGGAACGTGGCAAGAATAGGTAAGTATACATAAGTGAAATGCCTAGCGGTTCCTTTGATGTAGGCGTACCCATTCGCTGATTGGCTACTGCCGTGTTGCCGAAGAGTCCATTTTGCTTGGGCTACCGGCTGGTGGGTGATTTTTAGTCAATTCTTTCTAACTTTAATCAAGCCCTGCTAAAGTTCNATTTTGCTTGGGCTACCGGCTGGTGGGTGATTTTTAGTCAATTCTTTCTAACTTTAATCAAGCCCTGCTAAAGTTCTACTTTCAGGATATTCCTCCGCCTCATGTAAACAAAACTAACGAAGTCTAGAAAATTACACCAAGGGACAGCGCACNTACTTTCAGGATATTCCTCCGCCTCATGTAAACAAAACTAACGAAGTCTAGAAAATTACACCAAGGGCCAGCGCACTGCGTTCGTGCGCCCTCACTTAAAAAAATATTTTACATAATAACTATTTCCTACTAGGCACTACCAACACACTTACGTTCTCCCTGTTTTTGTTTACATTAAATATTAAATACATGTTTTAATTTATAGGTTNGGCACTACCAACACACTTACGTTCTCCCTGTTTTTGTTTACATTAAATATTAAATACATGTTTTAATTTATAGGTTGAAATATGAGTTTACATCCAATTTAACCCAAAAAACAAGATATTTTGACATTAACAGAAGTATTAAACGATTATGATACATGAGAGATTTACGAAAGAACCGCCCGCTTAATACATGGGGTTATATTTCAAATGTTTGATTAAAAAAGTGTGAAGAAACTGCGAGTAGACTTAACCACGCATTTCACCCGCACACGCCAGGAAAATGACGTCACTGGCCAGCAGCATTTCGGGACACCGTTCGCCAGTCAGGGCGTGGTAACTTACCGCCGGTCCGCAGCCCAGCCAATAGGCTATCTTCCGCAACACGCAGTGCCCAATCAGACGAAAGGTCATTCCCACAGTGGCGCGCAGCCAATCAGAGAATGAGTACGCCCACATCTAAGGAAGCGTCAAGCTGTTTTACTTCCGTATACTTGCCCATTCTGTGCTGAGAATTTACTTATTTCTCCCCCACCCTGATTTCTTTTACCTCGGTATTTGTGATCTTTCTAACCTGATACTGCTCATTCCGTTAATAAATTTATTAATTCAAAATTTCCGCTCCTCTTCATCAACCACTGGGGTTTTAACCACTTTGCATTTTTTCTTAAATAAAACTGTAAATAATAGTTGCGATCAACTTAAGAAAACAATAAATCTACGTGTTTTTTTTTTAAAGCTGTTCCTTGGGAATGTATATATTTAGCCTGCGGTGTTAGATACGGACGTGGCTCTCGAAATTTGAACCAGTCGAGTTCACGGACGCCTGATAAGTATGCAGTCTGCAGTACTCCTACTGTTCATGTACATATGCAACTGCTGCAGCTGCGCGAACCGTAACGAAGCNTAAGTATGCAGTCTGCAGTACTCCTACTGTTCATGTACATATGCAACTGCTGCAGCTGCGCGAACCGTAACGAAGCTGACGCGCAAAGGACTTCCAGTTCACTGGTTTAACAAAACTAGTTAGCGCTAGGGATCGCGCCAGTCTCTGCCTGCAGCTCTCGCCGCTCACATCTCTCCCTCGCCACTTTCAACCTGCCACGCGTCTCCAACGCGTCTCCAGCGATCTTAGCATTCATAAACGCGACGACTATTTATTTTTATAGCTAACTGTTGTTCAGTTAAAGCACTTTCTCCTTAACCANTTAGCATTCATAAACGCGACGACTATTTATTTTTATAGCTAACTGTTGTTCAGTTAAAGCACTTTCTCCTTAACCACATTAACTGCAGTTTTTAGTCACGACCATTTATTTCAACCTCGCCCACATTTCTTACGTGAGCAAAACCAACCCGANCATTAACTGCAGTTTTTAGTCACGACCATTTATTTCAACCTCGCCCACATTTCTTACGTGAGCAAAACCAACCCGACCTCGCGTTTTTTAGAATCACGGAATTATTATTATTATTTGATACTAAACTCCATTTTTAATTTATAAAACCTGGCCGGGGAATTATATTCCTTATACAGGTTATTAACTTAACCTTCTTTTTATAAGTTTTGTAATACAGTAGACGCTTACCTAGGCAGAGCTGCCTTCCTCTTATTTTCCTGTGCTGGTAGGGGGAGGGAAACATTTTGGGGTACTGGGCTTGCTGGGGAAACTCAGTGGCCCCATTAAAATATCTGCGATGGGAAACCTCCTCAACGACAAATAGGGATGGTGCAGGGAGTTGGGAGAGGGCCAATCTTGCTTCTTCTTAATTTCCTGTAGGTCAGATGAAACCCTGCTGGGTGGTTAAGGGCCCCCCCACGGGGCCTGAACTACCTCCGCTCTGAGCTTCGGCAATGATGAAAAGCGGTGGCGGCAGTTCACTGAAGCATAATACGACGTGTTTATTTTTGTTTGCTCCGTGCAAGGGTAGGCACACCAGGTGCAGCGCTGTAATGTTTGTTGATAACTAGAGATCCTGCCATTTCCCGTTGGTAGATCGCAAACAGGCTAGACATAATAAAAACCTTTGTTAGGTTCACGTGGCCATCTGACACGTTCTGCAGATATCTGCTGAACCATTAAACATTTAGCACCAGAGTGCTTGCAGTAAACGTGGCCGGGTCGAGACGGAGAATGAGATGAGTGTTGATTGCAGCAGCAGAGTCTTATGAGCAAATTACTTCTGCATGTGTAAGCAAAGGGCTGTGAAATCTAGCATGGTCAGAATTTGTTATCCAGAATGGTTACGTGTCTAACAGCAGCGTTTTGCGACGTGAGTAGCAGGTGTATCCTCTGTTGGATGGTGACATTATCTCATTGGTTTACAGCTTTCTATAACTGAATCAGAAATTTTCTGTATATGCCTTACGCCAAAACTCGTAGCTACTTCAGTGAATGAATAACGGCAAACTGTAGTAAAGTGCTTTTGTTGGCCTTTAAGATTTCACAACGTTTTTGGCAAAAAAAAAATCGGATAATTTTTTATATAATATTACCCATTATTTTTCAGGCGTCAGCTGTTACGGATCGGAAAGATTCACGATAACAGCTGACTGCACAAGTAAAGCTTAAGTCAAGTTTAATTAATTTCTACATGTTCGTTTCCTAATATTTACATTCAGCGTGGGAAAAAAAAANGTAAAGCTTAAGTCAAGTTTAATTAATTTCTACATGTTCGTTTCCTAATATTTACATTCAGCGTGGGAAAAAAAAGTAAAATTATAACAATAACGTTAAAAAATAATTAATAATTTCAACTGCGCTGCAAAAAAAGAAGGAACNAAAATTATAACAATAACGTTAAAAAATAATTAATAATTTCAACTGCGCTGCAAAAAAAGAAGGAACCTGCAGATGGAAATGTTCCGTATTTAAGCGTGAATGTATACTGTTTCCTAATAATCTGTAAATACACGAACAATAATTTTGGCTTGAAATTTTTAACTGCCTTACGCGTCATACAAGTATATGATAGTTTCACGTGTGTCATCGGTCGATCGTCTATCCGCTATGCACTNTAACTGCCTTACGCGTCATACAAGTATATGATAGTTTCACGTGTGTCATCGGTCGATCGTCTATCCGCTATGCACTGAAAGATTCTGAAGTTGTAGATCTACTTACATCTTCTGCGCATGTACCAAACCTTGACTCGTCCGTCGCCAGTACAACTGTCAGTCACATGGTCAGCAATGCTGATCGTGTTTGTTTACCTTTGAATTTCCAACAGACACGCCCTTAAATGTGAATAAAATACGTTGACCAACTCCTATACATACCATTTGCATTAAAACTAGGCGGAAGCATGCAAATGTCTCGAAGCACTTTCTTACATAAACAGTGTCCTATAAGCTGGAATCATATCCAAGTTGTTTTTGATAGAGCTGTTGTCAGAAAAACAGTCCGTTGTTGGAACACGGAGAATGACTACTGCGGAACTCGCATGCGTACTCTAGGCCATTTTTCCTCGCCGTTCTAAACGAGAAGTAAACACCTAGCTCTTGGATGGTTAGCATGCATGCGGCCGAATCGATACGACTATCATAGTAGCATTTGAACAAATTATAAGGTACACCGGATTCTCGCAAACAGAATTCCACGGAGGCTAGATTTCAATTTTCTCCTTGCACTCCTGCAGTTTTCCTTCCGTTAATGTTCACTTGCCTTCGTCGGATGACGGTATGGTGTTTACTGTGCGAATGAGAACTAGGTCACTCAATTACTGAACGCGTGTGATTTTTCTGGTAGGTAACCTAAGACGTGCAGCAGTTGAAAGCATCCAAACGCGAAAATCGATCTGAGTTAGCGTTTTCGAACACAGCTCGACAAGGATTAATTTCGCGAAAATCGGTTCTCCCAACAAATGACCTATGCTTGGGTAAGTCGAGGACTATGAAATCTAGCATGGCGACGTGTTATAAGGCGAAATGTTAAGGTGTCTATTTATAAATGAATTGTGCTGACGAGTGTAAATAATATTTTACAAGCAACGATGTCATAACATATTTCCTCCGCGTTATTGGAGCCAGTGGTTTGGCTTGGCACGAGACAGTTCCGATTTATCCGTTGTGACATATTGCTGTTAGGGTAGTGTCTTGATANCCAGTGGTTTGGCTTGGCACGAGACAGTTCCGATTTATCCGTTGTGACATATTGCTGTTAGGGTAGTGTCTTGATATTAGCCATTGTTTATTCTTGCTCAGAAGAGCAGACATATATATCTGCGTATCATGCGACCAACCAAATAACTTAGATGTTTTAAATGCCATTTTAATATATTTTTAGGATATTTTATGATTTTCTGGCACGATATCATTGGCAGTTTGACGAAAATATCAAATCATGTAAAAATATGTTTGTCACCTTTTAATTTTAATTTTTTTCTGTATCCTACGTGCGAGAAAAAATTTAATTTAAGAAATTAGTTTGTTTAAAGTTTTGCGTCATAAAAAAAACAAAATTTGGTATCTGCATAAATTTTATGTGTCATAGTTTCTACATCATGGCATTGTAACGTGGAGTACGCACGTTACCCTGTTCGTCGTTTGAATTTGCTTGAACTGAACAGTTTTGGGTGCTGAACTATGGAAGTGCAANCCAGTGGTTTGGCTTGGCACGAGACAGTTCCGATTTATCCGTTGTGACATATTGCTGTTAGGGTAGTGTCTTGATGTTAGCCATTGTTTATTCTTGCTCAGAAGAGCAAACATATATATCTGCGTATCATGCGACCAACCAAATAACTTAGATGTTTTAAATGCCATTTTAATATATTTTTAGGATATTTTATGATTTTCTGGCATGATATCATTGGCAGTTTGACGAAAATATCAAATCATGTAAAAATATGTTTGTCACTTTTTAATTTTTTTTTTCTGTATCCTACGTGCGAGAATTTTAAATTAAATTCTTTAATCAAACAAATTTCAAAACGCAGTATTTTAAAACAAAATTTGGTATCTGCATAAATTTTATGTGTCATAGTTTCTACATCATGGCATTGTAACGTGGCGTACGCACGTTACCCTGTTCGTCGTTTGAATTTGCTTGAACTGAACAGTTTTGGGTGCTGAACTATGGAAGTGCAACAATTCTTCCGTCACCGAGTGTAATCTGGTGCCCAGTCGCCGCCGTCGACGCCACGAGCTGCATATCGGGCGAATAAAGCTTGAGATAGACCTCAATAGATTGCGAGGCTGTTCCATTGANACAATTTTTCCGTCACCGAGTGTAATCTGGTGCCCAGTCGCCGCCGTCGACGCCACGAGCTGCATATCGGGCGAATAAAGCTTGAGATAGACCTCAATAGATTGCGAGGCTGTTCCATTGAGTTGGATTCGCCCCCATCGCTGCCGATGAATTTTGCGCCGCGCGTTTCAGATGAGTGTGCGTCGCGCTGGAAGAGGGGGTGGATCTGTGTAATATATATATATATATATATATATATATATACAACACCTGGCCTGTCACTTGGAGGTCATTCACTTCTGCGGGGTCGTCATGGCTGTTTTTTTTTATATACTATCGGAGGCAGACATTTGTCGGCTTTGGCCGCTTGTTCGTGAGACACTTTACTACCGTGTTTTTCACGTAGTCCTGTAGTTTTTGTCTGTTAATAACTTTTAATATTTGTGTTAGGTCTGAGCAGACTAGTATGATTATTACTGTAAGGGTATCAGACGGCAGGCTGGGACGCTCCACTACCTTGAGGCGCCTTTTACCCTTAGACCTTTTTCTATGTCTTCGTTCTCGTTTTTTTTTTTAAATTGAGTTTTGATAGTGGTACGCATCAAGCCCGAAGTCATTGAGTACCATTTTTAATTTTAATTCACTAATGCCTTCCTTTTTGACTGCAACCTTCGTGTGCATCGTGCCGCTAATATTTAATTTACTTTGGTATAGCTGTGGGCCGGCCAGGAGGGGATTTTGCTTCCCACTTATATTTAGATTGCTTTGTCCCGTTCCTTTCGCTTTTTACAGTCAGTATATATTAAAGTCATTGAATGATGAGAATTTAAAATTTTCCATAAGGGGATTTAATTAAACATTGTTGTCTTCTCTATTGGTCGGTTTCTCAGGAAAAACAAACAAGAAATATTGCGTTGTACCTTATCGCCTTATTGTACAGGATGTGTATAAAATAACACCCCAACTTTGAAGGTCTGTAATATGAAAACCAAAAAAACCGGCAATCTTCATTGACCAATCAAATGAACCGTGGAACCGTGAAGTTTGTTTACCATACATTAATAAATGTTCAATGTGACGACCATGAGCGGCCCGAACGACATCTACGCGATAATCAAACTAGTTCCACACTCTTGTCAGCATGTCCGGTGTTACGGTTTGGATGGCGTTCGTAACTCTCGGTTTGAGGTGACGAGGGGGAAGCGAGCTCGCATTAGACACGCCAATGTGAAGGGGACGGCCTGAGGTTTCTTTATGTGCCTCGTAATAAATAGTGTTATGCAAAATAGTATTACATTGTGTGGGGCACTAATGTGGTGCGTTAACTCTTTGGTGTAATTTTCTACACTAGGTTAAGATTTGTTTGAATGAGACGGAAGAATATCCTGAAAAGTAGAACTTTAGCAGGGCTTCAGAAAGTAGGAAGTAACCATGAATTAACTACATATAAGATTGTTCTGGTATGCATGCTTTCCATTATGACTCGTGCTGTTATGTCGGTAGCAGCCCTCGGAGACGAAATCGACAGCACTTCTAAAAGTTGGACACGTTTCAGCGTGGTCACGTCGTAGGTCTGCGGAAAGCGGGGTGGTCATTTCGCCGTATTGCGCGGCATACCAGTCGTGCGGATATTACCATAGCATGCTGTTGGCGTCAGTGGATAGAGGAAGGCACGCACAAACTTCACGCAGGATCTGGGAGACCACGCCGAGAGCAAACCGGCGGATTGTCCGACGTGCGCAGAGTGCCGCAAACACCGCGATCGCGGACATTCGGCGAGCAGTGACGACCGCCCGGTACGACGCAGGGCTTCATGCACGCGGNTTTTGTTTGCATGAGACGGAAGAATATCCTGAAAAGTATAACTTTAGCAGGGCTTCAGAAAGTAGGAAGTAACCATGAATTAACTACATATAAGATTGTTCTGGTGTGCATGCTTTCCATTATGACTCGTGCTGTTATGTCGGTAGCAGCCCTCGGAGACGAAATCGACAGCACTTCTAAAAGTTGGACACGTTTTAGCGTGGTCACGTCGTAGGTCTGCGGAAAGCGGGGTGGTCATTTCGCCGTATTGCGCGGCATACCAGTCGTGCGGATATTACCATAGCATGCTGTTGGCGTCAGTGGATAGAGGAAGGCACGCACAAACTTCACGCAGGATCTGGGAGACCACGCCGAGAGCAAACCGGCGGATTGTCCGACGTGCGCAGAGTGCCGCAAACACCGCGATCGCGGACATTCGGCGAGCAGTGACGACCGCCCGGTACGACGCAGGGCTTCATGCACGCGGAACGTCACGACGAATGCCCTCAACCCCACGTCAACGTCGCGACAGACTGCGATGGTGTCGTGACCGACTGTCGTAGAGCAATGCACAATGGCAGCGGGTAATTTTTCAGTTATAATTCCTGCGTTTGTTTCGGTGACGACGACCAACGCAACCCGTGTGTGGAGGCAACGGGGGCGGCGCCAAGACGAACGGTTTGTTGTCGCGTGTCGCGCGTCCAGACGGCCTGGTGTCGTGGCGTGGGGTGCGTTTTCGTACGAAGTCCGATCACCTATGGTTTTCATCACGGGAATTTTTACATCCAAATGGTACGTTCATGGTGTCCTGCAACCAATAGCCCTGCCGTTTGTGAACGCCTACGCCATTGCTCTATTCCAACAGGACAAAGCAAGTCCTCGTACCTCTGCCATCTCATGAGCGTGCCTTGAAGCCGTAGATACTCTTTTATGGCCAACCGCATCGCCAAATCCTACCCCCAATTGAAAATATGCGGGATGCTATTGGCCGCTCTATTGCAACTCCAACTCGACCGCATAGCCTGCAGGAACTGCGAGCTAATATTCAAGTGGCATGGGATGGATTATCGCAGGACATCATTGGTGACCTCTACGATTCCATGCGCGACGTATGACTGAATGTGTTCACAAACACGGCGGTCCGACGTCATACTTTGAGGCGTATGTGTGTGTGTGTCGCAATAAAATTGCTCATAACAGTCTCAATTTGTAGTTATTTCTAGTTATTTGGAATGTATTCTTTCCGAATTTCCGAATAGCATTGTAATCAGACACTTCCTTGCGGGTGCAACTTTTTTTTTTTTTGTAATTAGTGTATGTCTGATGATGCGTTCAGGCAGCCTGCTCACCCATCGTAATATTTATTTTCTTCTCTAGGGCAAAAAAAAAAAGAGGATCGTTTGTATTCTTTATACCAGATATATATCTTGCGAAGGCGTAAAATTCAATAATACAACATGAGAGGATTGCTGGAATATCTTCCTGGGGCTCCAGCTTTCACCGAAGCCCCCCCTTCCACGAGGTGTGTGAGTAGGAGCCCCTGCAAACAATGTACGGAACTCTAGCGAACCGCAGAATAGCTCTGCAGGAAAGTAAATATTGCTACTCTTGTGGTCTGATCAGCAGCACTCTGTTGCCAGAACAAATATTGTATTGCCCGTTGATTTAGGAAACGTACACAATAGGAATTTGAATACTGATTAACTGTTTATTATTTGCGTACATATTTTATAAATGATAATTTTACTGACATAATTCCTGCAATAGACTTCATCGTAGCACACCTGCATTATTCTGCTTTGAAAACTGCGTTAAAGTAAAAATATTACCAGATGAATAAAATAAATTTTACAGCGTGACTTTTTTTCAATCACATTCAACTTTACTTGGCCAAATTTATTTTGACAACTGTATTTCTTCGTCAAAATGTATTGTAAAATAATATCTGTAAGAGAACGTTTGACGGCGTGACTGGAGATCTATCTCTCCTGCACTCCTAGACCTCGGAGACGCAAAGCACCTCCTGTTAGACGGCACCTTCAAGCCATCGGCACGCCAAGCTCGGGGTAGCCCCCTCGCGGTTCAGTGGAGATCAGCAAAGTCGAGCTCGGGGCCTTTGCTGTCCAAGAACTGGAGCGGAATCGCTGGCGTTCAGCCAAGAGAGCAATTACTCGTATCTGTTGGAGTTGACCATGGAAACCCAGCTACGCGGTGGATCAGGTTCCTCAGCCGTACTGCTCGGATGCTCGTTGGTTCGTGTTCGGTCCCGGGGTGTCCGTAACATTTAAAAGCNTCAGGTTCCTCAGCCGTACTGCTCGGATGCTCGTTGGTTCGTGTTCGGTCCCGGGGTGTCCGTAACATTTAAAAGTAAGTGATGTTTAGCGTGTACGTGTAAGTCATTGTTATATAAAGGCCGTTCGCGATAACGTGAGCAATTTAGAGATAGACATTCGAAAAAAATGTCACTGCCCCCTGGTGTATTTTAACGGGCATACTTCACAGGAATGCACCCTATAAAGCTGGCAGTGACGGAAAGAAAGTAGTTCCATTTCTTAACGCTGAACTAAAATTGTGAGGAAAAATTTGAGAATACTGAAAATTATTTCTTGAATTTGGGTTTTTAATGCATATAAGTGTAGGAAATAACAAAATTCCACAATTTTTACATTTATAATAATTTTACATGGAAATGTTAATTTTACAAAAGGCGGAGTAGTACAGAATGTGCATGAAAGTAGATTGTTAGCAGGGCCTTTGGNACAGAATGTGCATGAAAGTAGATTGTTAGCAGGGCCTTTGGAAGTGCTCACTTTACCGTGAACAGTCTTTACCTACATTTTAGACTTGGAAAGCGCTAAAGTTATATTTGTATGTTTTGACTCAGCAAGGTTAATGGTAATTTAACTAAAGTTATACAAAATAATGGATTAAATTTAATTACTCTAATTAATGTTGAGTCTAAGCTGATGGCGAGGGAGTTTCAGAACGTATCAAGTTACTCAAATACAATGTATGACTAACTNATGGCGAGGGAGTTTCAGAACTTATCAAGTTACTCAAATACAATATATGACTAACTATATGTGTGTCGTTGCTGTAGGATGAATGTTGAAAGGAAGCGACGAGTGGTACACAAAGTTGAAGCTGCATCTTGAGGGTTGCTCTTCTCACCACAGACAGACCCCGTTCGTAGTGTTGCCGAGAGTTATACCGTTTCTGGGTGGCGTAATTGTCCCGAATACCATGTCGCCGGGAGGGCAGATCTTCTGGTGCTTCGGTACTACGTTTAACAAACTATATTTTTTGCAATATGTTTTGGAATCTTCCCCTGACCTGGATACCGACGACGCGTCGCTGCAGTTTTCTTGGCTTGTCCACTTTGACTCATTCACATCATCATGATAATTAATTAAAACTCCCCGACACTAATAAGATATAGTGTTCTGCGTCGTATGTCATTTATTGCACAGTTCAGTAAATTACGAACTTAACCAAACGGAGATGGGAATGGAGAGACATACATTAAGTAACTACACTATAATTTTTCTCAAATGGGAACCTTCTGAAATGTTCTTACCTATGGAATGGAAGCCATAAATTGAGCCAGATTAGGCTAATATATATATGCTATTCACGATAAAGTGAGCACTTTTGGGAGCCCTCTCATTTGGAATAATAGGCGATAAATATATTTTATTTTATTCTTAGATGTTAATTCCCGAGTGTGGTGGAATATACACACTCTGTTTATTACTTGTATGGCAATATTAATTTGAAAAGGTGGTTAAAGGGTTTTTAAAAAAGACTGAAAGGAAAAAGTAACTAGGTCCTCAAAAGTTCTCATTTTACCGTGAGCAACTTATAAGTGTAAGTAAAGTTCATTTTAATTAGTCTCAGTGTTCTTTTAAAACAAAATAATTTCCTTAAAGAGTTCTAGTTAATTAATATATTTCTTCAACCGTTTTAATTAATGACTCACTAACGAGCGAGTTGTAGTAATGCTAAACCACTGAACTGGCATATGGGAGGACACACGTTCGATCCGTGGTCCGGCTGTGCTAATTTCCTGATTTCCTGATTTCCTGATTTCCTGATTTCCTGGTTTTCCAAAATCACTACATGCGAATGCTAGGATGATTACATACTACAGGTCATGGCCGATTCCTTCCCATCTATGCTTCTCTGAGCAACTTTCTTCGTTATGTAGATGTTCCATTGCATATCATTATCATTTTTCGGAGCGAGATTTGAACATGAACAAAATATTATGGCGACCGTGACTTTTAGCACTCGCCTACGACATTCTGCTGTAAGTGGAGGGCAAAAAGAGATTATTTCGCATTTCGCAGAGGTAGCACGTGTGACTTTTTCATTTTGTTGTAATGATAGTTTTTTGAGTTACAAATATTACAGGTGCCTGACGCTACTTTTTGATGTATGGAGGAATGTGTCTTAGTAGCATGGATATCCCAAGTTCTGCATAAACAATTTTTTTTTTCTGATACAGCGGCGAATAAAGCTTTGTGTATGCTCAGCATTGTTAGTTTCCGAATCCGGAAAATATAGGAAATACGGAAACTTTCCGTATTTTGTACTTGCGGAACTTGGACCCGTTTTTATTCACATGCTGTCACGTTTAAGTATGTTGTGTATTTTCGAAAAAAAAAAATTCTTGAATATACCGAAATTTTAAACATGGCAGTGTGTGGATTTTCCAAAATTAAAATCCCTAAGATGGCGAAAAAGGTGAAAAAGTTCAAAATGTGTTTTCGATGTTATGTTATCTACATTATATCGTTTCCACGCTGTAACCTTCAAATCAGCTAGTTTTGAAAATAACTTGTCAAACGAATAAAGTTTGAACAGAAATGAAACCTATATTATACTGAAAATAATAATTTTCATTTCCTCACATTTGTAGAAAAACTTTGTCAGAACTGAGCGTAGTCGATAATTAAATAGTCAGTGTTCAAACCTTGAATATATTCCAGAAGCATTACAACTACAAATGCATTTATAGTTGTAATGCTACTGGAATATATTCAATGTTTGTTGGGAAACTAAATAAAACACAATAGAAACAAAAGACCTCGCCATTGTTATAACATGTGATTTTTACATTTCCCTACGAGATTCGCAGTTTTATAGTTCTGAAAGCTGCGTTTCCCGGAAACCAATTAAATGTTGCAACACAATAATGGTTGCTTTGCAGCTATAATGGGCATTACATACTATTTCACTCTTTGTTGAAAATGACGTCTGAAATTATTAAACCAGTTATAGAATGTGATATAAACACGTATATATAACCTAATAAGGAAAATAACACTTCCTATTTCACGGACTATTTAATTATTGANAATGTGATATAAACACGTATATATAACCTAATAAGGAAAATAACACTTCCTATTTCACGGACTATTTAATTATTGATTTTGCTCAGTTCTGACTACTCTTTTCTGCAACTGTAAGGAAACTTATTTTTTCAGTAGAATACAGATGCCAAAACCAGTTCATACAATCTCTATTCTGTAGTTTCGAAGTGAATTGACAAACAGTTTAAACAAGAAGTTACTGATAACTAACGAGCCTACTTTCCTCTACGTGGGTGCAAATAAATTTTAGTAAAATTCTTGAAAACTTAGATGGTAGGTAGGCATTGACGTCTCGTAGACAGCAATACTATTAGAGATAAAACCAAAAACTTATGAAACAGTAAAAGACAATTAAAATACACGAGCGGGATTGGAATTCAGAAAAACTCTTAAAATTAAGCTAGCTTGCAATCAACTGCATCACGGAGATAGGATTCGGATCATCAGCTTCGGGTGTAATAAGTTGAATGTTTAGAATGATAGGGTTCATTAACCTTAAATATTTACTCCGCCATCATTTTGAAAATAAGTGCATGAGCCACTTACACGCATAGGCCATACCATAACGCTACTCGTGTGAAAAATTTGATGGAAATTGGTTGGTTGATCTCACAGATATGACATAAAAACCTTATTTTCTTAAATGGGGCTATATTACAAAATTGGTTAAAAAGAGTATCTGTACNTCACAGATATGACATAAAAACCTTATTTTCTTAAATGGGGCTATATTACAAAATTGGTTAAAAAGAGTATCTGTACACGGTTTTTGTAATATATAATTTCCGCATAAAAAATTTGATTGAAATTGTTAAATTGTTAAACAGATATGCCAAACATATGAAAATATTTACATGGTCACCATTTTCAAAATCATTACCTGACCTCATTTATATCATGTCACTCTACTTGGTCTTCTGTAGGTGTGCAAAGTTTTTTGGAAATTAGTCTAATTTTTCCGCAGATATGACGAAATATTCAGTTTACTCACGTGACACTACTTTGCAAAAAAATCTGGCAAAGGAGGATCTCTGTATGCATATCGGTCGATTGGATCTCAAGATATTGTATAAAATCTCCATTGTTCATGTGACAAACTTTATAAATGGAGGACAAAAAGTTTATATATCAGCACATTCGATTATTGTCGCAGATAAAATATACAAAATTAAATTTTAATCTGTTACATAGTTTCGTAGATACGGCACAATAAGCTAAAATGTTTGTATACGCGCCATTCAGAAAATAAGAGACTTACAAACTTAAAACATATAAATTAATATAGTCTACCACAGTACATCTTCTTCGCCAAATTTGAAGGAAATCGGTTGATTGTTTCCCGAGATCTTGCATAAAATTATATTATTTAATGTGGGAGTATGTTACAAAATGGCGGGGAAATGAGGCTTTGTATAAACAATTTTGATGGATACAACTGATACTGTCAACATACAAAGTTAAATTGAAATTTGTTTTGCAGTTTCGCAGATAAAAAAAAATTGGAGTTACAATGTTTGTGGCCACCATTTTGAAAATACGTGTGTCTGACCCACTCAAAATTTATTAGTTTACATAACTTGCCATAGCGATAATTGTTTGCCAAATTTGGTAGAAATCGATTGTTTTTTCGGAAATCAAATAATTTTAATTTGTCAAGTGATACTGTTTAATAAAATTGCGGACAAAAAGGAATTTGTGTGTACATATGTAATAAATAGCAAAATCATACAAAGTTTCGTTGGAATTAATAACATGGTTTCAACGAAAAAAACATACAAAACAAAAATAGCTATATGACCACTATTTTGAAAATGTGTCTGGCATATCTAAAAATATCAATTAACATCAACCTACCGCAGTACTACTTGTTTGCCATATTTGGTAGGAATCGGAAAATNCGATTGTTTTTTCGGAAATCAAATAATTTTAATTTGTCAAGTGATACTGTTTAATAAAATTGCGGACAAAAAGGATTTTGTGTGTACATATGTAATAAATAGCACAATCATACAAAGTTTCGTTGGAATTAATAACATGGTTTCAACGAAAAAAACATACAAAACAAAAATAGCTATATGGNAATCATACAAAGTTTCGTTGGAATTAATAACATGGTTTCAACGAAAAAAACATACAAAACAAAAATAGCTATATGGCCACTATTTTGAAAATGTGTCTGACATATCTAAAAATATCAATTAACATCAACCTACCGCAGTACTACTTGTTTGCCATATTTGGTAGGAATCGGAAAATTGTATCCCAAGATATGAGAAAAAATGTATTCATTCGTGTGGTACTATCTTACAAAATAGAGGACAAAAGAGGCTCTGTGTAGACACATTTTATGTAGTAGGTTATATATATATATATATATATATATTCCCAGTATACAAAGTTAAGTAGGAAATTATCAGATGTTTTCGAAAAGATAGCGTACTATGCTGAAATATCTAGATTGCCGCCATTTTGAAAATAAGTGTCCGACGTAGTCTAAATCTATAAAAGTCAGGTGTCCTTACTTAGTACTATATGTGTACCGAGTTTTACACACACATACACATACAAACATGCACATATACAAACACACACGCACATATACACACACATAGACACACGCACACATATATATACATATATACACGCACGCGCACATCTACACGCACATACGCACGCACACGCACATATACACGCACACGCACATATACACGCACACGCACATATACACGCACACGCACATATACACGCACACGCTAATATACACACACATATATATGTACACACACACAGGAAAGTGAGCTCATAAGCCTTCGGAAAGAAGCTAAATATTANTCATAAGCCTTCGGAAAGAAGCTAAATATTACCACAGGTTATGATGTTACAAGGATCGAACAAAGCTTTAAATTATTGCAAGAGGTAAAAATGAAGTACAAATCTGTGGACAGGTGTGTACCGAAAATGTGTTGCGGATTTTTGCCTACAGACAACCACTGCCATGCAATGCCACGTTTGTAGCAGCTCTTGCAGGCACGAAACCTGCCAGCCGGGTAAATGATCCGAACAAAGGCGCTCTTGAATTTCCACTGCTCCCGTGAATGCGCTGTCAATTTGTCACGCTACGTTACAACTGCAACTCTCAAGGCACAGCAGAAATAGCTTAAATGGTTGCGGCCTTAGATTGTAACCGATATACCCTGTTTTCAGTGCTGCTCTCTCGCGCCACAATCATGAACGTTCATAAAGCGCTATCGCACTTTTAAATTTCTCCCATCGACTCCTTCAAACAAAACTCGTCAGAGAATGTTAGGAGGTTGTGACGTCACTGAAGCATCCATTTAAGGCTTAAAAAAGTTGGATACCTACATTTTCCATTAAAAAAAATGGTATGTTGTACTAGTATTAACATTCTTTGAAGTTAGATGGTTTCAGCCAGTTAGAATCGCATAAAACCTAACTGTCATTTCTGATCCCATAGAAATTTGAAATGTCCAGTAATAATTGAAAACAAAAAATGTTTTATGGATATAATCCATTTATATATGAGCTGTCTCAAAGAGTCTACTGTTAAAAGGGGGAAATTCCACTCCAGTATTAAAATCCACGTCATTAAATTTAATAGGGCAAAAAAATATTTCTTACGAATAACACGAAAATTAATTTTTTACAATGAAAATACATTGCAGCAGTCTTTACATTCCTGCGATCTTCTTAAAATTTTATTTTCTAATTATATTTCGAGAAAAAATCGGAGTGTGAGTGTTTCGGTGACTCGGCCATGGGTTTTACGTGAATACGTCTACATTAGCGGGTAATATTTTCTTTGGGATATGGGAATGAAATTGAAGTAACGAAATGGATACTTGGCTTCTTTGGCTTAAATCGACGGATCTAGACGAGATCTTTCGCTGGGCACCAAAATCGGCGCGCTAGCAACGTCGGAGTCACGAGATATGATGACAGGAAATTTTCGGCCACGCCCAAAATTGCCACCAGTCGCTGCGGGCCCCCGCCCTCACCATGCGCATGCGCGGCGGTAATTCAAGATCACGCTCGCTTCGNGTTATTAGTCAGTAAGTTATACGTGTCAGGACGGATCACCCTGCACACGTTGCATCGCAGTTTCTGTCCTCAAATGAGTCGTATTTTTGGTTTAATGAATCAAATCAATGTTGCTGCATTTAAAGATTTTTTTAGCCAAGAAAATGCTCTACAAAAAAAACTAGGCGTACAGGATGATCCGCCTAACGTGGACACTCCCAAAATTTCCGGAACCTTTGCAGATCACGAAATGCTGTTTTCGCTAAATTAAATTACGTACGGGGGCAAGTAACCACAAAGTGACTATTCATAACACNATTTCCGGAACCTTTGCAGATCACGAAATGCTGTTTTCGCTAAATTAAATTACGTACGGGGGCAAGTAACCACAAAGTGACTATTCATAACACGTGCATGGACATAAATAATTAAACCCCACGTGATTTTTCCCCTGGAAAAATGCATTAATTTCAACGGCATCTGAAAGAACGTGCAAAGAGGAATTCAGTGATACAGCATATGCAATGGAAAGTAACACGGGAATGCAAAGAAATAATGTACAAATATGATCAAGTTAAGTGGGCCAGTAGCATGGGGCAGTGGATATGTACTCACAGCTGTAAGCAAGCAACACGCGCCGTGACTCATCCTGACGGGACCGCTTCCTTATAGCAGCGTAGCGCTTACCTTATTGGGGCAAGGGGCACGTAATGCGATATTGGACAATGGCGAGCACTGCAGCGGAGGGAAGATGGGTAATGTGAGTACAAGTCTGATATCAACACATTACATTTTATTCAGATACCAACGTAATTCAGGAGATTTGTTTCCTAGTCATTCACTGCACTGAGTAACGAGTGTGTACAAATGCACAACGAAAATATAACAATTCAACCTAAAGATAAATGCAATAGCATCCACATGCATAGTACAAAAAAGTACAGTTATGGTTGAAACGCTTCACATTAGGTATTTTCACAGCATGAGTACGATGTGTTTACCATCGAGAGCAATACACATTTGTAAACGCACATGTAGCGAGCTGCCACAATGCGTTCTTGATGTCTTCTGGCGTCGTAGGAACCGTGTTGTACACCTTATCTTTCAGTGTTCCCCACAAGAAAAAAAATCAAGAGATGTGAGGTCAGGGGAGCGAACTGGCCAACTTACACCACCCCGCCCTAACCTAGTGTTTGGAAACGTTTCATTTAACACTTGCCTCACCACCAAAGTAAAATGCGCAGGACAACCATCATGCTGAAACCACATCAAGACATATGTCGAGCATTAGGTCTTCCAGATGTGCCGGTAAGGTCTCTGAGGAAATGGGCCTACGTACAGCCAGTTATTGTCCCTTGAACGAAGTATGACCGTATGAAATAGTCCGTAATGGTTCCATGCCACACGTTCACTTTCCACTTTCGCTGGTGCTCCACGCGCCGGCCCCAATGCGGATTCTCCGTCGCCCAGTAGTGCATATTTCGTACNCTTTCCACTTTCGCTGGTGCTCCACGCGCCGGCCCCAATGCGGATTCTCCGTCGCCCAGTAGTGCATATTTCGTAAATTTACGCGCCCATGGTTTGTGAAGGTCACTTAATCGGTAAATAGTATGTTCTTCAGAAAATTGCTGTCATCCCTTNACGCGCCCATGGTTTGTGAAGGTCACTTAATCGGTAAATAGTATGTTCTTCAGAAAATTGCTGTCATCCCTTACATACATCAGAACAAAGTTACAACACTGAACACGCTGCTGGAAATCACCTTCGTGTAATGCCTGATGAAGAGCCACGTGATATGGATGGAATTTATATTGGCGCAGTATNACGCGCCCATGGTTTGTGAAGGTCACTTAATCGGTAAATAGTATGTTCTTCAGAAAATTGCTGTCATCCCTTACAGACATCAGAGCAAAGTTAGAACACGGAACATGCTGCTGGAAATCACCTTCGTGTAATGCCTGATGAAGAGCCACGTGATATGGATGGAATTTATATTGGCGCAGTATNGCTGCTGGAAATCACCTTCGTGTAATGCCTGATGAAGAGCCACGTGATATGGATGGAATTTATATTGGCGCAGTATCCGTAACACACCTGTTTTACTTATTCCTTCGAACCTGGGAAGTTTTCGCGTACCCACGTGGGCGTTTGCCTCAACACGTGCCAACACATCGTGTTGATGCGTCTCGCCCGTAGTAGGCTTTCGTCGCACTCGTGTTGTAGAATTCCAATCACCTCGTGACAAGAGACGTGTGCAAATTTTTCGTATCGTTTGCCGTGAGATGAGTGTCCANTTGTAGAATTCCAATCACCTCGTGACAAGAGACGTGTGCAAATTTTTCGTATCGTTTGCCGTGAGATGAGTGTCCAATTAGGATACCTTTCACCATACATGGACTGCTTGCTTGGCATTTCTGCCACACACACCGTAAACAAGCAGAGCGTCCAGTTTTCCCTCATTCGTGAACTTCATTGCGTACTTACAGGCACACACCGCAATACCACTTACCATAGCAGATTACGGGTAATGGCGCTAGGCTGCTATTAGGAAGCGGTCNTACAGGCACACACCGCAATACCACTTACCATAGCAGATTACGGGTAATGGCGCTAGGCTGCTATTAGGAAGCGGTCCCGTCAGGATGAGTCACGGCGCATGTTGCTTGCTGACAGCTGTGCGTACAGGCCCACTGCCCCATGCTACCGGCCCATTTAACTTGATCATATTTGCAGATTATTTCTCGGCATTTCTGTGTTACTTTCCATTGTATATGCTATATTTCTGAATTCCTCTTTGCTTGTACTTTCAGATGCCGTTGAAATAAATATATGTTTCCAGGAGAAAAATTATATGCGGTTTAATTATTTCTATCCATACACGTGTTACGAACCCAACATCGACCGACCCCAAAGGAACCCATCTGTCATAGTCACATAGTCAGCAGTAATGAAAGTGTTTGTTTATATCTTAATTTTTAAATGACAAGCACTATTATATATAAATACTTTTATTACCTTGTATTTTACAAAACTGCATTACAAATTGGTTAGAGGAAGTATACACACATCTCATGGCATTTGTTTAATAATCAGTTTTCCAACCTAAAAATTAAACCATGCCGTTTCCGCTAGACGTGTTGGCGGAAAAGCAGTTAAATGTTGGGACACGGAGATAGGCCAGCGAGATCAGTCTACAGTCTGTGAGTTTAGCACAGGCACCTGCCTCCACTTCCCCCGTCGCTGTCTGGCGACAGGGTCCTCGGCGTCTCCGGACAAGGGCGCCGGATAGACGCGCGACGTCACCGCACGCACGGCGTCCCGGCCTCTTCGTCGGCGATCAGACACGCCCCGTCGCATTGATCGTGCCCCTGTTCGAGGCGGCTCTCCTCTCGTCGGGTGTGTGCGTGTGCGTGCACGTATACGTGTGCACGCGTGTGCTTGCGCGCTCTCTCCCACCGGCACGCGCTGTCTCACCTCTCGTGCACGTCCACTAGCAATCCTTGTGTCTAAAGCGTGTTCACGGTAAACTGAGTACTTTCGAAACCCCTGCTCAAGGCTGCCGCCTACCTGGGAGCTTCTCTCCGCGTTCGAGGCCGAGAAGCGCGGGAGCGATAAGGGCGACACTGCCACGCGCATCAAGTGCGCCATCGCCGCTAAGCGCGAGGCTCTCAACTGCCGCGCAGTGTTCTCGTCGCACTGCGTCTATGGGCCATACACGGTTACTTCACGCCTTTCTGAAGCCCTGCTTAAGTTCTACTTTTGGTTACCGATTACGTATCCTTCCGCTACATGTAAACACAAACACTGCCATGCGACTTATATGCTCTAACTCTCGAATACTTAGTTTACCGTCTTCAGCTGTTCAAAGAATTCTGTCATAATTCATAAACCATTCCGTACAAATGTTTACAATTTAGGCTTATAACAATATCTAGGTAAGCTTAATGACTTTTTAACAATGTCTGCATTGACGATAGTTTTTATGGTTTTTAGTTTATACATTTTTAAAACATTTGTGTTATACATGATATAGGACATTACACATAATACAAGTTAGTATTTTGCCACGACTGTTTTTAACCCTTTTTCAACTGTGAGGAAATAACTGTAGTATTTAATCTCTTGTTATTAATATGTGTTAGATAATTTCGTTAAAAGGACGGCCTCAGTTTGAATAAATATTAAAACGGAGGAGGAACCAGTTCAACGAAATACAGTAAATTCAAGCACGCAACTCGTGACGCTTATTTTTTGTATGTAGCAGCGACAAACTTAAAAAATAGTGATAAACATGTACACAAATAGATCTACCGTAACTTTTATTTCGGTCATATTTCTTTGCGCAGGCACTTAGTTTTTACTAGGTTTATTAATTAATTTATTTAAAATGGTCTGGCTGGGCTTAATAATTTGTTGGGATTGTGGCAAACATTCAAATCACAGAAACGCACGCACGTTACATAATTGTGTTGAACACCTAGGGCTAAGTTACGTAGTTGTGATAAATATACAGACGTTACTTGCAAGTAATTAATTTCGTTATAACAGTTAACGTTTAGGGGCGCCCGCGCACTAGGCGACTTGACCGCCGAGAGAGCTTACGTTATAAGGGACAAAGCGCACTTGGTCGTTGGTCACGGCGACCGCGGGGGATCCCGAGCGACGCGCAGGCGGCCGAGAAGTCACCGTGACTGGATGTTTCCCCATTGTTCAATGGCAGACCCCTCGCATGCAGCAGAAACCGCGCGACCAGCCAGCCAACAATCACTTTCCGTCGCCAGTTTGGGTTGCTGCTTGTGCTCTGCGGATTTACTGAGTGCATTAAAACATTGGAAAAGTCTTGTAAATTTGATTCTGAACTTTTTATCATGGAAATTTAAAACCGCCAAGCCATTTGGAATTAATTGTGCTAAGAATACAGCAACAAAGATGTTAAAAGTAAATGTCTGCAAGATGTAGTCGATTTGTTAGGTGGTGCAGATACACTGAAGAGCCAAGAAAACTGGTATACCAGCCTAATATCGTGTAGGGTCCCCACGAGCACGCAGAAGTGCAGCAATATGACGTGGCATGTACTCGATCGACTAATGTCTGAAGGTATGCAGGAGGCAATTCACACCATGAATCCTGCAGGGCAGTCCACAAATCCAATCTGCGCCAATTTGAGAAAGTGTTGCAGGTCGGTCACGTTTAATTATTCTCGTCAGTCGTCGTATGTCCCGTTATTTCACGATCTTTTCCGGCCTTAGCGATGTCGAAGATGTGATGTTTTACCGGATTCCCGTTATTCACGGTACACTCGTGAAATGGTCGTACGCGAACATCCAAATGTTATCGCTACCTCAGAGATGCTATGTCCCATCTCTCGTGCGGTGACTGTAACACCATGTTCAAACTCGCTTAAATCTTGATAACCTGCCATTGTAGCAGCAGTAACCGATCTAGCTGCCGACCGCATCGCGTTACTCTGATTGGTTCCATACCTCTGTTATTTGCATACGCACGCCTATACCAGTTTTTTTGGCTCTTCGGTGTATCTCAAAAGCTGAAGAGGAGGTACTAGGTAAGCATATTATAGTATTGCAGTTCCGAATAAAGAACATTAAAGGGCATGTTATTGTACTTTTGCCATGCAAATGGTTATTGAAATATTTGTGCCTATATTGTAGCAATACTTCAGATACACTTATCAGTGTTAACTATAATCCCAAGTTTACACTTTAGAAATATTTTTTCATACATTTAAGTACGGCATATTTACAATAGATTCCTGCTAAGCAGTAACAAACATTTTAAAGCAGAACTTTAAACGTATATGTCCTGCAAGCCAACTCTTCCTTCATTTTCGAAGTACTCGGCAAAAATGTCCCTGTACTTTGATGATGGCTGGTTTCCTCTCCTCACATCGCCAACCGACACTGCATACACACCTTTTGGAGGACCTCCCAGTGTTGTATCTTAAATTATATAGCCATCTCTTTCTAGCATATAAATGTGAATAACACAGCATGCCTTGATGATTTTGATGGTAAAAAGTCTTTTCAAGTTGAGTGGGCGATGGAAAATACGCCACTTGTTAGTTAGTATGCCGAACGTGCACTCAATTAAACGTCTGGCTCGGGACAGTCTGTAGTTAAACATCCTCTATTGGGCTCTCAAATACACCATCATAAGGGCGCATAAGGTGCTCTGATAACTGAAAAGCCTAGTCACCTACCAAAACATATGGTATGGGTACATCCCCAGTTTCAGAAATATGATAGTATTCAGGGAGATTCTAATCGTTGTCCATCAGAGCGCTGTAGAGTCCTTGAAGATGACAGTCACTTTCCTTACCATCTGCACCAACGTTTATAGCAACAAAACTATAATTACTATCACATACTGCCAACAAAATCAGAGAAAAGTAGTGCTTGTAATTATAGTTGACTGGAGTAGAATGTAGAATGGCGTGGTTTTAACACTCTAATATGCTTACAATTTACTGCTCCAACAGTTAGGAAAGTATCCGTGTACTTTGAATACTTCGGCTATTTCCAGCCATTTCTTATTGTGTGCTCTGGCAGATAGTAATTTTTTAGAACTTCCCATATGACGTCATAGACTTACTGGACTATATCTTTAGTTGTAGTATATCCAAGTCGGTAGGCGTAATAAAAATCCACCAAATTGCATCCTGTAGCAAGGTACCTGTAAAGAAATGAGAAATATGTTTAGTGTATAAATCTTTAGGATTACATTGACTGGAAAGTAAGTTTATAAAATGCATCCCTTGTTTTAGGTGCAAATCTTCTAAAGAAATGGAAACACTTGCACGATAGTTACAGCAGAGAGAAGACTCATCAGGACATTAAAAGTGGATTAGGGACACATTGCTACAGCCCGTACATGTACACTAACTAGTCTGCAGTCTTTTTTTTAAGTAAGTGCTCCTCTCAAGTCAATAAAACAATCACAAAAACAAGAGACTACTGATACCGTCATTGGTAGTCCCGATGAACGTGTGGAAGGACCATAAGACAGTGGTAGGCCTAGAAGAAAGAATATGGCTAGCAAGAAGAACCAAGAGGACGCTGATACAGATTTAGCATGCATCCTGAAAGCTTAGTTTAAGAGCAGAGATGAACGAGAACATCATCTTACAAATGATGCTGACAGAGAGTTCCTGCTGTGTCTGTTTCCCCACATGAGGAAAGTTCCAGAATCCCGAAGGTCGGGTAACTCAGATGGAGAAACTGGATATAATCAGGAAAAATATGGATTATGTATCAGGTTATGACTTTCCCTGCCCCCAACTAACACAATCTCCAATGTCTTAGCATTTTGTATCGCCACAGTCAACATACAGATCGTCAATGACTCTTCCTGTCCAACGACAAATTCATCATGATACATACCCTAACACTTAGTGGCATACATCCAACAATTACGGTAATGAACAATCCTCTGGGGGGAAACCGCCACCGGCCAGAGAGTTCAACCTCTACATGGTCTTTTGAGTCGAACGATTCTGTGGACTCCGGAAATACTTACGCTTTTTTTTTATTGAAAAATGTATTGAAATGTTTTTTTTTTCAGTGCTACATTTGAACATCCATAAGATATTTACCTCAGAAACAGAACTTATATCTGTAATTTATCATATTTTTATAAGTATTTTTATTATTAACACAATTGCTATCTAGTGTTAAACTAAAATTGTCTTGTGCACTCAATGTGTGTGTTTCATTCATTACGCAGAATACTTAGTGAACACTACTGAAACTTTAAGTTAAAATGTGAAACTGTATTCTCACACAATTCAAATACTGTGCACTTACTCGTACAAATACACAGTCGAATCACATTATTATGACCACCTGCGAGAAGTGCCATCTGCAGCGCGTAGCCCATGTTGTATGGTCCGTGACGTGGGCTTGTGAATCGGGTATATAATGCGACCGACAGGCTGGCTGTACAAAGTGGTGTCATGGGTAAGGGAAGCGATTTAATCGAGTTGCAAAAAGGGATGATAGTAGAAGGGGGCCGAGTTTGGCGCTGGTATCTGGCATGTTGGAGCCTTTGATGTCCGCCATCTTGGATGACATCCCAGGCACGGCCAGCAGCCTTGTTCATCTCCCCNCCGCTCCCAACCCACGGCCGGCCATTCCAGCAACCCGTAACCCTATAAATGATTTTAATAAGAAAAATATTTTAATAAAAAATTATTTCAATAATTTCAGCTCCCCACTTTGGAGTTTTATTGATTTTCCGAGAAAAAAAATGCCTGTTTGTGTATAAACCTCTACTCGCTCGACTAATAGGACTCTGTTAGTGCCGATCGCCAGTGTGTATATTTATTTACGAATTCAAAGATGTTATATTCCATATGCGGGAAGAATTATAAAATTAATTATAAAAAATTTAGGAACATATAACGTTAACCTTACACTCATCCCATCACCCCAACCATCACCACACACCCACCCAATTATAAAAATCGCAGAAAAATTTAAAATATTCTAAAAAATCGAGGAACATAGCATTTACCTCACACTCACGCCCCCTCCCCCCTTTCCCCCGAAAAATTGGTCTTGCATGACAAACTATCGTTCTACCCATACCAATATATCAATGGTATAAGCCCATTGGCCACTAAAATACAACTTTACCACATATTTTGCCAGTATTGGACACTATAGATTGTGCTAATTATTTCTTTTTTTTTTTAGCATCTACCACAATTTTCAAACGTCTTGTGTCGACGAGAGACACTTCCAAATCTTAAGTATAATTAATCTCTTATTTATTTTCTAAAAGGTTGACCTTAAAAAAAGTAAAGACAATATAATTTTTAAGCTAATTTTATTCGGTAATGTACAAGACGACGAAACACACAACATTTAAAATTTATCTTTTACACTTCGTTTTGTGTATTTCAAGGCATTGTTCCCCACAGAGTCCTGTATTATGTGGGTAATCGGTATAATGCTTAAAACACTGTTTGCAGACATGAACGTTGTACCCATGCGAAGTAATTTACCGAGTTAACCAGTCTTAAAAAGTTTATGTAACAATAATTTAAAATGCTCTTAGTTTGGCCCTTCACTATCAGAAGATAAATATGTTCATGTTTTTCGTTCTTAGTCACATGTGTTGGCACCACTTTTCCCTTAGCATTCAGCGAGTACACATTTACACACACCAGGGTTGCTGTTCTCAAATACCCTTTGCTGTAGAGGATTCGGAAAATTCAGCCTGCTTAAATCACACTTTTCTCCCACCTCAGCATATCTCTTGTCCACATGCTGCGGATGCAATGACTAAAATCCGGCCAACACTGACTCCTTTAAACAATGGTTTTCATAGTTGTGGGGATTGGTTACGACACGTGTGTTTGATAAAGTTAGGAGGGTCAACATACATCGATAACTGTGAAGGTTTATTCTCTATATTACCTGGAGGAAGCCCCCTTGCAGATATTCATATGCAACCTTAGACCATCCATCTGTGAAATCGGCACACACGTCGAACACGTGTACTTTATTTTGGTAGGGTTCTTTGTACAGCCATGCTTCTCATGTCGTCGCGCATTGCTGCTACAAACGAAGGTCTTTTCACAAAAGTGACACCTATAATGTAGGAATGGTTCAGCAGAGGTGGTTGGTCATTCAGTTGTTTCTGGAACAGATGTTGAAATCCCGGGGTTGTGATGCAGTTGCCTCAGCTGAAGAACTAGACGACACTTCTGCAGTCCCCTTATCAAACATTCCCGAAGACCCTGGAAGTTCTGGTAGACATATAGGGACCTCAGCCTTAGATGCAGATGTTATGACTGAAGAGGAAGAAGCCGATGGCACTGCTGGTACGACTCCCGAAGAATTCGATGGTGGAATTGGTTCCATGACCATAGGAGATGACAGCGGTGCTACTGTAGGCAGCCCATTCGAAGAGGTCGATGGCATTGCTACTATAGGCATGCCGCTCGAAGAAGTCGATGGCACTGCTGGTACCACTCCCAAAGAAGTCGATGGCACTGCTGGTACCACTCCCAAAGAAGTCGATGGCACTGCTGGTACCAGCTGAATATCATGTCAACTGTAAAAGCTAGTTGAGACTATCTGTACAACCACACTTTTGTCGATGAACTGCTGATACTCCACAAGAAGCCATTATTTGTACCGATAGCATCCCCTCCCTTTTCTTCCCTCCACAACTCCCACCAACACACCCGTGCCCACCTCCCATCACCCATCTACATTCTATCCGAAACACTGCCTGTTTCAACCTGACGGCATGTGTACATTCCCAGGTCCATCTGTGCGAATTCAACCTACATCAGTATTGCCCCAACGTCGAGTCACTTTAAGTCGTGAAGTCAAAGCTACAAATCTACTATCTACTATGTTCTGTGATAATTATTTCACTTAAAAGAAGTGACTGCGTTTATTAATGACGTGCTACTCAATAATCACTGAATGGGGGGATTTTTTTCCTTTTAACGTTCTTTCGATTGTAAAAAAAAATATTCATAGCCTTTTGCTGTACGTTCCTAGGACAGATAAGTTCATGCTGTCACGCTGCTATGTGTATTTCCCATCTCAAGTAAATTTGGTAACCAACCTAACAGACTGAAATAATCATTTGTAGGTTAACAGTACTAATAACTGTCAGCCTGACGCGAACATCCATTAAAAATATATATTTTCTGTAATTATAAAACTTTAGCTGTTAAACTGTTCAATCCGGCTGTAGATTTTGTGTCATTCTGAAATATAAGAGTTCTCTAAATGACAAACCTAAATCCTTCCCAACAGGAGATATTATATTCTTGCCTGAGTTAATACACTGCAGCCATACAACCAAAAGACGACTAATGGCTGTTAAACGAAGGGGTTTGTGTGGTAAAGTGCTTGCGGTTTTAATACGTGGGTCGTTGGTTCGAGCCTCAGGGTAGAAAATGTTTCCTTTCGTGAATACAAATCGAAAGCATTTTCCTACATCTCATTTTTTTTTCATTGTGGTTGTTTAAGAGAACATAATAACACTCTTATTTCCACATCTCGACAATGAAATCGGAAATACAAGTCTTTAATTTGTAATATTACATAAACGTGTTTTGTAAATTACAATAAAACTTTGTGTAGTTGTACAAGAGGAAATTAAAACGAGTTTCCAAAGATTTTTTTTGTTAAAGTGTAAAAATAGTTCACAGTGTTGACATTTGAAAGTTATAAAATAAACATTACTTTTAATGCACAGCTACACGGGAGAAAACAATAGCAATGAAACAGTATCAACTTTAGAAAATGTAATAAGCAATGTCTCGTTCCTTATGGCTCAGTAAAACTGAAACACAAAATTTGCACTGCCAGGTTGTAGCGGAAAATACAGAGTTCCAAAGTGGCGTGGATCAATCACTCCTTTAAAGAACGGAGTATTTGATGTTTTTTCCCCGCTTTTTGCCGTTGTTCAGTGGATGGGTTGGAGTAGGAGGGTGTTATTGCCATCCCTCTCCTCTTCACAGAAAATCACGGCGCTGTCGCATGATTGGAGGTTGAAGAAGAGGGGGGGGTGGGAGGATAAGCGACGTTTTTCTCCTTATCCTTTTCTCCTCGCTACTCACCACGTTCTGTGCCAGGCTCGGAGAAGGACGAAAACTCGCCGAGCTCTGTGGAGAATGCCTCGATACGGCTGATAACTAGAAAATTGCTAAGATTACCCGCACTACAATAAAAGCTCTCTTGAGGCCAATTTCATACAGGCTGATGAAAAAAGCTGCTGGGAAAGATCAGGTGGTTCATTACAACGACCACGCAGCCTACAACACGAGTTAAGGCTCTGCTGAGAGAGTTTTAAACCTAGAAACTTATCAATTTATACTTATATGCCTACTGCAGAGCAATACTCCTCGCAGCATCCACATTGGTACGTAATACATAATGTAGAAACCACATTGCAGTATGAAACGTAGACATTATTAAACCTGTAGTTTTCAAACTTATGCCGTCTAAGATCGCGGATCAGTTTTTACAAGTCTCTGATTATTTTGAGTGAAGTATGCCAGCATTTTCTCATATCCGAGATCCCTTAGGAGTTTCAGTGTCCATGTAATTCTGTCGTATAAGTGTGCATTATGCTTTACCACTACCACAAGGCGTTGCTTGAATTGGCATGCTTTAACCGGTTCTCTCCTGCCGGGACTTCAATCCCTACGCACGACATAGAGACGTGGGGCCCCTAACGTGTAGGAGTGCGTAGACATCCAGTCACCCGAATGCATTGTGTATCCAGTAATACGTCGATTATATGATTATATTTTTATCTGAGAAGCACCCACGTGTACCTTCCCCGGGTCTTCGCTCCATAGGGGGAAATAAAGGAGCTAAGAATAAACTGTCGAGCATCGGTAAGGCAGTATAAAGCACACTTTCTATCGAGCGTGCGAGCTGAGTTCAGGTGCAGGGTACATTTCCATTCAGCGGTGTTAAGGGGCCCCCCCTCTCTAGTACAAATGTTAAACGCCTCCGGGTGATGTACGGTCGCAGGGAGGCATTGCGACGGCAATGGAATATAGCGTGAACAAGCTTCGCGTGTTTTCCGTTTCCCCGGGATTTCTGAGCGGTAATGAAGGCTTTAATACAGTAATCTGTCCAAAAAAGATACAGCGTTGTCGCTATAGTTCATGAAACTGTTTTCCAGAAGAATAAATATCTTAAACAGAGGGTTACTTTTCAGTGAATTTTGCTGGCTTTGGCACTTCTCAACGACTGCATTTATGTTTCAATAACCCAATTTTTAACTTCTTGACAAAATATCAACTTTAATTTCTGTACTGAAAAAAAAAAAAGGTTTTGCATTAAAATCTTTCATAGTTATTTTTGAAATTAGGATACACAACTGCTTACAGTGGGACACATATTACAACTATAGAGGTCCCTTAAAGAGTGGTTGAACAGTTTGGGTGACTGATGCTCAAGTCTCGAGGACTGTAGTCTAAGGCGCTAGGGCGGGCATAGCAGCAACAAGTAGGTGCGTGCGTGGGCGTGTAGGTGCGTGCGTGTGTGCGAGGGCGTGTGCGTGTGAGAGATCAGTGAATCGGCAAACAATAGTGTGGACATGAAATAAGCAAACTGTGATTGTTTGTAGAACGCTGGAGAGTACTCTTGAGTGTTTTTAAGCGAACATTCGAGAGTGATCCACTGGTGGGATCGTGCGAAGTTAGAACAAGTGAATTGAGGATTTTAACTATCCCGGTTCCAATTAACGTAGCATGTCAGGAATGTAAGTTGTTTATGCAAGGAGCACTGTCTTATTTTACTAAATGAAATGAAATCGTTCGGGCGATTGTTGTAGAGTCTTGATTTTTTTTTTTTTACATTTTTGTTTTTTTAAGTACCGAGCTTTAAGTCGGTAAGCCAAAAGGGAGGAGATGGCTTACGNATGAAATCGTTCGGGCGATTGTTGTAGAGTCTTGATTTTTTTTTTTTACATTTTTGTTTTTTTAAGTACCGAGCTTTAAGTCGGTAAGCCAAAAGGGAGGAGATGGCTTACGAACTGCATTTAACCTAAACCAGTAGCCAAAAACAATTTACCCTGGATTTGAATCGGGAACCTTTCGCATTAAAAGTTGGCGCTCCAAACATCTTCTCCATTGAAGTCGTCTCAAGTCTTTATTTACTGCTCCAATAATTTAGAAATTTAGGTAAACGTTTAGTTATGACACTAAATGGCTACGTCGAGAGCATATAGCAGACACGTACATATTTAGATTTGGGCGGCTCCAAAGTCGAGCTCTTTAGAGCCAATGAGGATGAAGCGAGGTTAGTATGGATCAGCGACGGAATGAAGGGGTGTGCTAAGCGGGAGAACCTCGAGAAAACCGCTGATCTGCGGCATCGTTTTGCACGATTCCCACATGCAAAAATCCGGGAGCGAACCCGTCTGGAATCGAGCCCGGTTCGCTTAGGTCGGAGGCGAGTAGTCTAAACCCTACACTGCCGCGGCCCCGTATATATTTAGATGTGAAAGTTGAGTTGATCTCAGAAGGCTTGTACGCCACATCCTTTTTTGAAACTGATAGAAATGTCATACAGTGGCGCGGCATAAATAAATGCAAGCAGAGGCATGCGAAATTTTCGTTCAGTTTTTTTATAATTTCTATGCTTTATGTCGGAATGATAATCTGGAGACTTCTAACGTTGTAAATTAACCTAATTTACTGATAAAACCAGCACGGCTTAGCCGAAATTCGGTCTCGGAACATCGTGTTTCGAAAGCAACGCCTTAGCAACCTCGGCCACGAGGTTACCTATGTAGAAATTTTCAAAGAAGTTTTGTTTCGCGGTTGGTACTGCGGGTTCATAACGGATATGCCGCCGAGCAACGGAGGACGAGAGTTTTCTTCCTTCAGTTGTTAGGCAGACGCGGGGAGAATTTCAGTCAAGTAAAGGTTAGTTGTTGTGATGTTTATCTATAGCAGCTAGAGGCGCAACCAGAGGGTGGTATGGGAGTTGTATCCCATGTCCCTCTTTTTGCACTTAAGGTTTTCAATAATAAGTAATTAATTGTTGTAAACTATGATACATTTTACTATAGTGTGAAGTAATTTTTCTTCTAGTATTTGCGCTTTCACTTTGAGAAATTTCTGGCTACGCCACTTTCAAGGGTGCGGTAGACTGTAATAATATGTATCCTGAGGATCGATACCATAAAGGTGATTTTATTGTAGAATGTTCACAGTTAATTGAGCAATTTTTAAATCAACCGTTGAAAGATCTCACTCTCTACCTGCAAATATTTTAACAGGCACGATGACCGGCATGATACCAGTAAAGTTGGTAACAATGGAGGGAAAGTAGTTCCATGTCTTGACGTTGAATTAAAAGTGTCAGGTGAACATCGGTGAATACTGAAATTTTTTATTTTGCTTTCTATTTTTCATTCATATAAGTGTAAGAATGATCAAATTTGTAAAATATGCATTAATAAAGTGACGAGGTGCATTAATTTTACATATGGTGAAAGAATGCACAATGCACGTACAAGTATATCTTGAACAGCGCTTTCGAAAGTGCTAATAGCATGCATTAGCAATATTACATTATTGCGGTGGCCTGGTAGTTTTATTTTTCATGAATTTTAATTTTACTCTTTATTTTCCTTTTTTTTTAACCTTTTACTACAGAAGCCAAAATAATTATTAACCTATTTTATTTAAAGCTGTATTTACTTTTGGTATACATAATATAGGATGTATAATATATTTACTTTTGGTATACACATAATACAGGATGTATCATGTATTTACTTTTGTTATACATAATACAGGATATATCTAAATTAGACCGACAAACTTCGGCCAATCACGAAAAAAGGAGAGAACGTATATGGATTATGGTCTAAAGTGAATCCTAAGGCTGGTACACATCTTTAAAACCGGTCCTGAAACCCTAGTGTATTGCAAATATTAGAGAAAATCTTTAAGATGGCACACAAGAGTCTCTGTATAATGTGTAACGAGATAAAGTTCTGCAAACACCACAACACCTGTCTGTCGCTGTTATCAGATTATTTCATATAAATAATCACGGTTATTGCCCTTATTTCGACTTAATCTCTATGACGCTATAGAAAACTTGGGATTAAAAAGGTGGGTTACTGACCCACATGTCACAGTTAACTTTACACATTATCCTGATACTCAGTGTTCCATCTCCAATAGTTGTAAAACCAGTGCTTCAGGTCCACCTTCAAAGATATGTACCGCCCTTAGGATTCGCTTTAGAACATAGGCCATGTAAATATATGTATATATATATATATATATATATATATATATATGTGTGTGTGTGTGTGTGTGTGTGTGTGTGTGTTTCTTCACCTTTTTTTTTTCGTTATTAACCTGCAGTCGACGTTTGTCGGTATAATTCAGAAATATTCGGTAAATGTAAGTTGAGTAAAATTTATTTTTCCATAACTGTACTAACCACATCGTCGCATTTTAAAGACTTAGATGTAGCTCGTTTATTTGTGTCATGTTTTAATGAAAGTGTAAAAAATTTATTTTCACCTGTTGTACCCTTCTTGCACCCTCTACTATGACTACGAGCGAATTGAAGTATTCAAGATGATCACTTAATATTCGTGATCTCGGCCTCTGGTTTAAACCGGGTTTCAAGAGTCTTCGAGTTAAATTAATTTATTTCCATTACGGAAGCCCACGACGTGCTCGAACAATGTAATTATGAACTTCCAACCCAACGCGCTTTTTCTTTCAGCAGTTTCACAAAGCCACCATTACCCCTGGACTGTTGCCGTTCTCACTTTTTTTTTTTTTTTTTTTTTTACGCAACAAATGTTCACTCAAACCGCTTTGCCCGGTTGGCACTCTTGTTTAATTTAACAATCACAAAACTTTCACGAGTGCCGAGCAAGACAAAATATGCCGAAACTAACGGGATTAGACAAAATTGTTTCAAACTTGGTAGAATAAAAACATATTTTATCACCCGGCTATTTAACTTAAATCAAAATACGAAAATGATTCTACTTGAGAATTTTTTTACTATAATAATTAATTCCTGACAAAATTTATAACCAATTGAATCCTAACCCAGGGAAAATACACAAATAAAAAAAAACCTTTTTATTTATTTTTGGCGACCTTTCCGGTTTCCGGAGACAAATGTTTCATGTGTGGATTCCGAATCGTGTGTGTGCCGTTTTGAGACCAAAGTCTAGGTGAGCTTCGAGGTAAGCTCATTATGTAAGCTGCCCCCCTCCTCCCCGTTTTTTCCCCAATAATCTCACCGCTTCAGTAAGCCAACTATAGCCTATTCACGGTATCAACACAATTTTTTTTAACCAAATCTTTGAAAAATCGCCATATATATGACGTGTATGGCTGTTACCTAAATACGTATGAATCACAAACGTTTTATATTTCTGCTAACGTAAAAGTATTTTTTCTGTTAAAGTGGACTTTTACTTATGATATATTTTCTCTACAAATTACAATATTCATTTATGACACAGGCCTGCGAAATTTAAATTGTTATAACCTTTTTTAATAATACGTTTATATTTTTAATTATACACTCAAGTATGTTAAAAAATAGTGTCTTAAAAAATTTTAGCACGTCGCATATACCTGTAAGGGGATTACATACATGTGTAAGAAAAACAGGAAGTTTATTTTTCTAGACATATTTATTGTGAAATACAAAAAAGTTTAGATGATATCAGTGTGTCTTTGTCTTAATCACATAATGAAATATATATATGCAAACAATATTATAAACAAAAACATAATTTTCGAAAACATCGTTAACATCTTGTTTTTTGTACTTAAAACTTCGTTCCTCAGTCAATTCCTTACAAAATTCCTCAGTCAATTTATTCCTTGCAACATTCGTCTGTCCATTTATTCCTCAAAACATTCGTCTGTCCATTTATTCCTCAAAACATTCGTCTGTCAATTTATTCCTCAAAACATTCGTCTGTCCATTTATTCCTCAAAACATTCGTCTGTCAATTTATTCCTCAAAACATTCGTCTGTCCATTTATTCCTCAAAACATTCGTCTGTCAATTTATTCCTCAAAACATTCGTCTGTCCATTTATTCCTCAAAACATTCGTCTGTCAATTTATTCCTCAAAACATTCGTCTGTCCATTTATTCCTCAAAACATTCGTCTGTCCATTTATTCCTCAAAACCTTCGTCTGTCCATTTATTCCTCAAATCACTCCTCTGTCCTTTTTTTCCCCAGTTCCTTCCCCAGTTCATTCGTTCTTCAAATAGAACTCAGCCAACTTTAATCGGCCCTAGAAAGACGTCATATTTGGGCTGAATCTTATCACTCTTTTTGCACGTGCTCGCGAAAACCTTACCTAAAATAAACTCTCGCAATAGATTGTATATACTTGTAAATTAATAAGTTTCAGCTAAGCAGTAGGTAAATGCAGTTAAGAAAACGCAATGTCCAGAAGAGCTTAGTATCAATAAACTGAAGTTGGTACCACTGCCAAAAACTGTTAACAGGTCGCTGTGTGTAGCTTGTACACTGAAGAGCCAAAAAAAAACTGGTACACCTGCCTAATATCGTGTAGGGCCCCCGCGAGCACGCAGAAGCGCCGCAAGACGACGTGGCATGGACTCAACTAATGTCTGAAAGTATGCAGCAGGCAATTCACACCATGAATCCTGCAGGGTAGTCCACAAATCCATAGGAGTGCGAGGCGGTGGAGATCTATTCTGAACAGCCCGTTGCAAGGCATCACAGATATGCTCAATAATGTTCATATCTGGTGATTTAGGTGACCAATGGAAGTGTCTAAAGTCAGAAGAGTGTTCCTGGAGCCACTCAGTAGCAACTCTCGACGTGTGGGGTGTCGCATTGTCCTGCTGGAATTGTCCACGTCCGTCAGAATGCACAATGGACATGAATGGGTGCAGGTGATCGGATAGGATACTTACGTATCTGTCACCTGTCAGTCGTATCTAGACGTATCAGGGGTACCATTTCACGCCA
The DNA here is from genome assembly GCA_002778355.1 of Clitarchus hookeri. Classification (NCBI taxonomy): domain Eukaryota; kingdom Metazoa; phylum Arthropoda; class Insecta; order Phasmatodea; family Phasmatidae; genus Clitarchus; species Clitarchus hookeri. The sequence goes on from NQII01004204.1 coordinate 70,377, forward strand.
ACTGCACACGCCCCATACCAAGACAGAGCCTCCACCAGCTTGAACAGTCCCTTGTTGACATGTAGGGTCCATGGATTCATGAGAATGTCTCCATACCCATACACGTCCATCCACCCGATACAATTGGAAACGAGACTCGTCAGACCAGACAACTTGTTTCCAGTCATCAGCAGTCCAATGGCGGTATTGATGGGCCTCGGCGAGGCGTAAAGCTTTGTGTCATGCAGTCAACAACGGTACACGGGTGGGTCTTCGGCTCCGAAAGCCCATATCAATGATGGTCCGTTGAATAGTTCGCACGCTGGCACTTGTTGATGCCCCAGTATTGAAATCTGCGCAAATTTGAGAAAGGGTTGCACGTCTGTCACGTTTAATGATTCTCGTCAGTCGTCGTTTGTCCCGTTCGTTCACGATCTTTTTCCGGCCGCAGCGATGTCGAAGATTTGATGTTTTATCGAATTCCCGATATTCACGGTACACTCGTGAAATGGTCGTACGCGAAAATCCAAATGATATCGCTACCTCGGAGATGCTATGTCCCATCTCTCGTGCGCCACCTATAACACCACGTTCAGACTCACTTAAATCTTTATAACCTGCCATTGTAGCAGCAGTAACCGATCTAGCAACTTTGCCAGAAGCTTGTTGTCTTATATAGGCGCTGCCGACCGCATCGCGTTACTCTGATTGGTTCCATACCTCTGTTATTTGCACACGCACGCCTATACCAGTTTTTTTTTTTTGGGCTCTCCAGTGTGTGTGTCTGCTTTGCTGTGTGATTAACTTTGTTGAATGTGGTGTTTTTGAAAATTACTAAGTATGAATTAAATTTCCTTTTTTTTTTGTCACGAAAATACGAAGGAAAAAAAACCCCTCTCTTTGGGTAATACATAAAGATATACACTTAAACGTCTACGGCAATCGGAAGCTACTCCTGTTTTTACATTCATCACTTTAAAATGTTCCTTTACCGCCACGCTCATATGTTGAGAAAGCCGGGCCGGTGATGTTTCATGTCCAATTCCCGAGATGACGCTATTTATGAGCACCGGGTGCACAAGTGGTTCGAAGCCTACTGAAATATCTCGAACCCGTCATCTTTGCCCTTTCTATGCATAATCACGTAACTTAGAACTCAAATTATCATTTTTTTACGTACCTACAACACATAAGTTGTGACTGTGATAAACTCGTTACCCCCATAACTTTTATTTAAATTCACCAATCCTGAAAAATTACTCTAATTTCTGTACGGAAATGAAGCTGCATTGGCAAAATGAACACAAAGGTGAAAGACATTATTGATTTCAACTTTTTTAAATTGTCCTAATCTTGTAATAATACAATTATTTAAAAGCTTACCATGCTTTTTGGAATGATTATAATATTTTACGTATGAGAAACTACGAATTTTGTTAAAAACATGAAATATATTTATTTACCCAATCAATGAAGAAATTATTTAGTGCAAAGATTCCTACGTGTCAAGGTTTCACGGTATTATGAATATAAATTTTAAAGTAGATTGCGTGGAAAACATGATTTCCGAGAAAATCCGCCGACCAGCGGCATCGTACGGCAAGATTCCCACATGCAAAAATCCGGAGGGGCGACTCCCTCGGGAATCGAGCACGGTTCGCCTAGGTATGAGGCGAGTAGTCTGACCACTACACCATGGCTCCTGCGATTGAAATCAAAATGCTTAGTTCTGCGTACAGCTTTCTTCAACACCGCAGGATTTAGAAGTAAAAGTGGTACTAAAAGCCTCAACTTTTTCCCATACAAACTTTCACTATAACTTTTTATAAGACCACTGTGAAAATGCAGGTAACCATTTTAAGTATAGGAAAACCAAATTGCAAAAAAAAATCACTCTGTAGAAAAAAAATTTCGTGCTGGTGGTATGAACCCCTGGAAAAAAGTAACAAAACTATTATTTTTAACAGTTTTACTACAAATTTATTCGTAAAAACATAGTTTTATTCATTTCATAAACTTATTACAAAGATTTCATGAAAATATATGTAATTAACTGTTTATATGCAAAATTCACAAATCGCAGAAGTTCTTTCAACACCCAGCGCACTCATTGTGTGCTCTTATTTCACAGATTGATACACAGCACCCAAAATTTGCCACGGTAATCTGCCGAAAATAGACCTTCGCAAAACAGGCAAACTGCATCTTTTTGACCATCGCACTTCAATTCGATTGGTGCTTTTAAGACAGATCCCCCAGAATCAATGTCTGATTCACATAAATCCGTATCGGATTCTTGCAGAGGCCTTCTTTTGACTGTATTTTTAGTTTTTCTTCTTGATTGGTCGTATAGCTACTTTTTGCTCTTAATTCTTGAGCTGTCCTTTTCCTTCAGCTGAATTTGTCCTCTTTCTTCCTTCATCAGCAGCCAGAAGAGCATTTTTGTAGGGCGAGGAGGCAATCAGAGCTGCTTTCGATGGCTTAGGTGCGTAGTAAGTGACTATCTGTTTTGGTTTGGGCACAGTATTTTGGATACACAGTGTGTGTCCATGGATCTTTTTCCCCTCATTACTTAGGTTCGAAGGCCCTGCTAACAAATCACCCATTTACAGTTTTCTTCCTTATTTCGTTGAAGCAGCTTCTTCAAGTGGTTTATCCAGCCAGGAAAGCCACTGAAGCGCTGGTCTTCTAACAGAAAAGATTTTTTGACGATATCTTCAAAGCCTTTGTTGTGTTTTACGGCTTGTATCGCCTTCCCTGTGTTTTCCTTTTCCCACAGCTTTCTTTTTGCAATTTTCTTGCACCCTAATACTTTTCTTGGCATCTGAAATCGAAATATAAACCGCTTCTGCAATATACGTAATATGAGCCCCTTAAAATTAAGTGTCTCATACGCAAAGCACAGTTGGGGGCTCATTTTACGACTACGCCATTTCAGAAAGCAAACATTCATAACCGTTCTTTGCTACATCAAAACGATATCGTACCTACTAGAAAATAATCTCCGCAACTTGCTTTATAAAATTTAATAATGACTACGATTAGATTCAGAAAAATAACTAGTGTAATTCAAAGCAAGACACTCACCTAACTTTTTCAAAAAACAAGGAAACATAAAATTCACCGCCACTCACTAATGCAAAGCAGTAACTCAGGTAGACCACTCTAGCGGTGAGACTTTGAACTAGGACCAGTAGTTATTTTCCCGGCCGCCAAGGTTAGTGAGATGTAAGAAGAAATATTAAAGGGGCTCATATTATCATCATCTACGTGGCTTATAATACCACATTTNAGGTTAGTGAGATGTAAGAAGAAATATTAAAGGGGCTCATATTATCATCATCTACGTGGCTTATAATACCACATTTATCTTAAATTGGTATTTAAAGCACAATCGTGACATTTTAAAAGAAAAATAATCTAGGTTTCTGAGAAGTGCTATGCCATGGAGAACATGTGGATAATGCGCATATCAGGATGGCGGAGATCTCTTACCTTCTGGGGAATTATTATCAGTAAAATAATATAGGATAGCGTGTTTATCCACCTTGTTGGATTTTAGTAATTTTCCATAAAATTTTAGCTTTTGTTAACGACCTGTAAAGAGTTAATTCAAATTTCTGATCTACAGCACGGTGTGTCGAAAACCCAAGTATGCTCAGTGCACTAATCGGGAATTTTTCGGTACTTTTTCAAGCAATGTTCTACGTATTATAGTAATCCGAACAGCTTTCGTGGAAAATTTGTCGTGGCATCTAATGCCGTGATAAAAATCTCAGTCGAATATCTATTCAGATGAGAGATGCTTGTAGTTTCACCCTGTCTTCACCTCGTTTGCATATCTTAAAGTTTTTACTCTCTCGGACATAAACTGTTACTGAAATACGATTTGAAACTTAAATTTTGAACTACAGCAGGTGGCTCAGAAGCACGTATTTCGCACGGAATAGTCTGCAAACTGCAGTGGCGTTTGCGGGGGAGAAAACAGCCACTCGGAGTGGTTCCTGATCGAAGCACTGGCCATCGATCCGTGTCACGGGGNGGCGTTTGCGGGGGAGAAAACAGCCACTCGGAGTGGTTCCTGATCGAAGCACTGGCCATCGATCCGTGTCACGGGGCAACTGTTTGTGTTTCATTAGCCGTCTCTCCTGTACGCAAAGTTGTATGGTGCTCAAGGGGAGGGTGTGTGGCTTGGTACCGGGCTGATCTTGGAGTTACATGTTTACCCTTGGAGGGTGGCCTTTGAAGCCAAGGTTGTTACCGCGTTACATTCGGAGGTTCCACGTTTGGGAGCCGCACTGTAAGAAATTGTTCGCAATTTTACCACACCACTGTATACACGCATTCAGAAAACATCATCGGTAAAGTTTTTTTCTTCGTACTTCCAATGGTAGGTTTCCTACATTTATAAATGATAGTGTTTAATGTGTTCTGAAGTTCCCGTATTTGTGTAGAAGAATATATAGATTGGCAAGATGATAAATTGTGAATAATCTATAATGCGTATAGGTTAAAAACTTCCATCTACGTCTAGGAATTTCACTTAAATATTTTACAGAGCGGATGTCAGAAATACGGATGTTATTTTTAGAGTTAAGGGTGAGATAGTTAAGAACGCAAGCCACTCCCCATTTAGCTCCCAGGCATTAATTAGGGCCGTTCATTAGCCCGCTCAAATAATATCAGTTAAGCTTCTCCATCGCATGAGTAGCATATGACTCGCACACAAAACGCATTACGTTGCTTTGTAAATTTTACAAGCCGCCGAAGTTTAAGCACCACTTCACCGCTTTGTGCGACTATAAACAACAATTTTGCGTTGGCTCTCTAAACTAAGGGCGCGTAGTTTCAACTTGAATCATTCTACGCGTACGAACACACACTGCAGATGCTTTTGCCTGGCAAATTGCTGTAATGAAAATTTCCTTTCAAGAACGCTACGTAACAGTCCATTTTCCGGCCTCCTTTCAAGAGTCACTTGTTTGCTACTTTAAATTACTTTTTGATGAATTTCAGTTTTCTTTAAATCGCTTCTTTAAAACTATTACGAAACCGTCGTTTCATTGAATTTTTTCTCTTTGATTACTAGTTTTCAATTATTTGTAATTTCAGTTCCCAATTACAGCGATTCTCTTTTAATGCAGTAGGCGAAATAAGGACACGCCTCACCACTTCCACAGAAACTTGCGGTTTTCGCGTCATAACATTGGTTTCAGTATAATTATTGGCAAGTCGTCATCATAGCCACGTTTCATTTTACGAGTTTTTAGATATTTCTTTACTGAATATTCCACTGTGATTTTTGGTAGCTGTATAAATTTTAAAAACACATTGCTTTTTTAAACTTACGTTTAGTGTGTTGTGGTATAATTAAATCAAAATTGTATGGATGTTATTAATATAGGCTACATATGATGCTACTGGAGGGTAAAGTGAGCACTTTTGATATCAACCTTTGAAAATTGTCACTGACGATATCTGCGTATACTTGAACGGGCACACTGAGTAGCATGCGTCCAGTATAGTTGGTAACGACAGAAGGAAATTAGTTCCGTTCTCTGACGTTGAAAAAAAAGCAGTTAGGTATGCGTTTGTGACTACTGAAAAATATTAATTTTGCTTTCTGTCTTTTTAATGCACGTAAGCGTAAGAGTGGAAAAAAAAATTGTAAAATATTTACTTTCCAAATAATTTCACAGTTTTACTTTACCGACGCTTGAATAAAGTGACCAGGCTCACGACAACGCTAATTGTACATACATATGTCGGAAGAATACACACTGTGCATACAAGTAGATCTTAAGAAGGGCTTCTAAAAGTGGTCAGTTTACCGTGAACAGCCTTAAAAAATCTCTATAGGAGTGTTTCCAAAAATTTTTCTTCTCAAACTATTATCAGCAAGGAATCTAAGAACGACCTATAAGTGGACTCCTTAGTGCAATATTTTCTGCAAAGTCAGTATTTGCTCGAATGCACGTTCCTCAGTAAATAAATGGTCTGCAAATACGATATTTTACCAGGAAAGATAAACAAGCACTATTATCTACAGCCTCTACGTTTTTACTTTTATCTTTTTTAATGTAATAAAAAATGGTGTAAATCGTTAAAAACAACATGTTTAAGACTGTACTGCGCAGTTTCGTTAAGGGAAAGGGGAAAAAAAGGTGTAAAGTGGCATCTGTAGTTTAATACATTGGCTTTTACAGCGTTTGATTATAACCTACTGTGACATATCTTATTTCCGATAAATTCAGGTACCCTTGGGAGAGCACATCGCAGTGCTTCCTTCCTTGCAGCCAGACGTGAGTGACTCAGACGTTTAGAATTTTCTACTAGAGATTCCCCGTAAACGCGTGCACTCAATATCTGGTAAGAGTATGGAACGCGAAGAACTGAACCGTGAAGATAAAAGGTTTGTTTCGCGATTATGGAAACGCGTTCTGCGCCTCTCAAGAAGTGCGTGCGTATAAAGGAGAGAAGCCCCTGATCTCCGATGTATTTCCGTGGCGGCGGGCCCAGCGGGCTGAAAGAAGTTGATGGAAACATGGGGCCCGCTGTAAAAGCGCTGCCGGGAATTACTTAAGAGGCTGCTTCCTTCTTGGGCGTTGGAACTGACAGCCCTTCGGAGTTCGTATCGTGCTCCTGCCCTCCGTAACCCTTCCCCAACCCTCCCTTCCCCTTGCAGGTCTCCGGGAATGGGAGTAGTATTATAGGCTCTAGGGAAGATTCACGACTCCCGCCGTGCCTGATATATATGACTGGCTTTCCCCGCCCGCAACGTGATGGAAGTGGGTAGGAGGGCCTACACCGTGCAGTTGGCAGGCGCATACTTCAACAGCGAATGCGCCATGTTTTACACTAAGCACTACCGGTCACCAGATAATGCGTCTTTAGCCTGCTTTCCGATGGAAAGAAAGGCTTATGAGATCACTTTTCTGTCTCTGTGTGTGCGTTTGTATAGGAGTGTGTATGTATGTATGTGTGCGTGTGTGTGTGTGTGTCCCCCCCCCCTTTTTTTTCAATTTTCGAACGCGTGCGCCGAATTTCACCAAACTTGGTACACATATAGTACTTAAAAAGGGCACCTGACTTTTATTGTTTTAGACTACGTCGGACACTTTCAAAATGGCGGTTTTTTTTTAAATTTGGGGTGATATGTCGTATCTCGAACCATTCAACAGATTTAAACCAAATTTCGTATACTGATAGAGCGTTGTGTGAGCATTAAGTTTTAAAATGGATATTGTTGTTAGTCTGCCATTTTGGAAACAGCACCAAATAAAAAAAAATTGCATTATATCTATAACTATTAAAAACAAATTCTCCCCAAATTTGGCAGGTAAGNACTGATAGAGCGTTGTGTGAGCATTAAGTTTTAAAATGGATATTGTTGTTAGTCTGCCATTTTGGGAACAGCACCAAATAAAAAAAAATTGCATTATATCTATAACTATTAAAAACCAATTCTCCCCAAATTTGGCAGGTAAGTAATACTATAATAGGCCAAGTAAACATAGGCGATTGAACTTTATTAAGCTCGTACTTTAAAAATGGCGGAAATACACATTTTAAAATGTTTATGTAGTATATTTGCCATACCATTTAAACAATTTTGGCCAAATTTTGTATACTTTAAGTATTTGTTAGGAGAATCATATATACGAACACACAGCCACTTTTGTATGTCATTTTGTAAGATGGCGCCATACGAATACATAAAGTTATTATGTCATATCTTGGTAAAATAAATCCATCGATTCCTACCAAATTTGGCAAACGAGTAGTACTGATGCAGATTATGTTAAGTAGTATGTTTTAATCATGTCAAACACTTTTCAAAATGGCGGCTATATAGTAATTTTAANGATGCAGATTATGTTAAGTAGTATGTTTTAATCATGTCAAACACTTTTCAAAATGGCGGCTATATAGTAATTTTAACTTAGAATGCTATATCATGAAACAATGTAATCCGTTTCAACTTAACTATGTATGCTGGCAGTAGATAATACAACTATCAACTAAACCTACACGAAGCATCTTTTGTCCATTTTGTAAGATAGCGACATGCGAATAAATAAAGTTTTTATGTCATATCTCGGGAAACAATTGACAGATTCCTACCAAATTTGGCAAACAAATAGTACTGCAGCAGGTAGTGTAAACTTGTATGACTTAAGAAGGTCCGGTACTTATTTTCAAAATGGTGGCAATATAAATATTTTAGCTCAGTTTATTTTAACAACTAAACAAATTCCAACTTAAATTTGTACGCTGGCAGTGCCTTTTACAACCATCAAACATGTATATGGAGAGCCAAATTTCTCTGCCATTTTGTATTAAAGCACCTCCAATTAAAAAGTAATGTTTTTATATCCTGTTTTGGGAAACAATTAACCCATTCTTACAGAATTTAGTGAAGATGCTGTACTGTGGTAGGCCATAATAACATATGCATTTTTTAAGTATTAGAGACTTATTTTCAGAATCGTGGCTATAAAAATGTTTTAATTTGGTGTGCTATATCTACGAAGTTAAGTAATCTATTTTAACTTAACTTTGTATATTGGCAGTAAACAATCATCGAATGTGCTTTTACATTAATGTTTTGTCCTCTATTTATGAAGATCGCCATATGAAAATTATGGAGGTTTTATGCCGTATCTCGAGGAAAAATCAACCGATTCCCACCGAATGTTACACTGGAACATTTCAAATAATTTCTACCGAATTGTGCGTACTATAAATGCCACCGAAGTTCATGTAAACTTTCATGATTTAAGTGGGTCAGACAGNATTTCTACCGAATTGTGCGTACTATAAATGCCACCGAAGTTCATGTAAACTTTCATGATTTAAGTGGGTCAGACAGAGGTGCTCAAAATGGCGGCATCATAAATAATTTAGGTAAGTTTGTTACATATATTAAACAATTAAACCAAATTCAACTAAATTTTCTATGTAGGCATTATGCATTAGAAGCATCGTATATAGATCCTCATGTTTTTATTTTAATTTTGTATTATAGCATTAAATAAGAAAATACAGTTTTTTTTATGGCATATCTCCGGGACCAAAAACATATTTCCACAAAATTCTTCACAGTTGTAGAGCTATGGTAGGCCATATTAATTTACACATTTTAAGTGTCTCAGTCACTTATTTTCAAAATGACTGCCCTCTAAACATTTTAGTATAGTAAATCCTATAATTTAAAAAATTAGACTGATTAAATCTGAAGTTGATACTCCGAATACAACCTCCATAATGCAGTTCATTGCACGCTAGCTTACTGTAAGAGGTTTTCTGGGTTCAAGTCCCGGGTAAGGCGCCTACGTATTTGTAATTGTCTCACTAATGTTGCATACGTTACTGGTTTCATTTGCAATATTAATGCTTTCAAATAGAAGTCAAGCACTACCTACTAATTCAGCTTTTAAGAACTTATTAAAAAATTAATTGGAACTATGTTGTNATTTCTACCGAATTGTGCGTACTATAAATGCCACCGAAGTTCATGTAAACTTTCATGATTTAAGTGGGTCAGACAACGGTGCTCAAAATGGCGGCATCATAAATAATTTAGGTAATTTTGTTACATATATTAAACAATTAAACCAAATTCAACTAAATTTTCTATGTAGGCATTATGCATTAGAAGCATCGTATATAGATCCTCATGTTTTTATTTTTATTTTGTATTATAGCATTAAATAAGAAAATACAGTTTTTTTTATGGCATATCTCCGGGACCAAAAACATATTTCCACAAAATTCTTCACAGTTGTAGAGCTATGGTAGGCCATATTAATTTACATATTTTAAGTGGCTCAGTCACTTATTTTCAAAATGACTGCCCTCTAAACATTTTAGTATAGTAAATCCTATAATTTAAAAAATTAGACTGATTAAATCTGAAGTTGATACTCCGAATACAACCTCCATAATGCAGTTCATTGCACGCTAGCTTACTGTAAGAGGTTTTCTGGGTTCAAGTCCCGGGTAAGGTACCTACGTATTTGTAATTGTCTCACTAATGTTGCACACGTTACTGGTTTCATTTGCAATATTAATGCCTTCAAATAGAAGTCAAGCACTACCTACTAATTCAGCTTTTAAGAACTTATTAAAAAATTAATTGGAACTATGTTGTTAAATAAATTTTATTATTCTTTTTTTCAGCTATTTTTCCCCAAGTTTTATGTGATTGAATTAATCTATTTTTTTTATAATAGTTTAATTTATTTTGGGGAAAGTTGAAATGTTGAGGAAAGCAGACTTATTAGTTCCATCAACGACTTCGTGTTTACGTTTGATGTTTGAACTGTTGAAACGATGAATTTGATAAAGTACTTCAAACGTTAATTTCTCATCTGAACATGTATACAGGAAATTAAAGAGTGTTAAAGTTTTAACGACAGAGGTCAGGTTGCTGACGTGTCAGCATATTTTGCTTTACGTGTAGTTGAGGGTGCGCGTAAACTGGTTCGTATAGTTAACTAGGGCAAATACGTTTTCGGGCAGATAGCGATATCGATCATTCCTATCGCATGCAACACCAAAGTATACTGTTTTTGTTGTAGCGTCCTATACCTACCCCTCCTCCTTTTGTTATGAACAGCCCCCATCCTAAAGTACCCCCCTCCCCTCCACCTTGTATATCGGATTAGTCGTTACTATGTCGGTTATGAGAAAGGGGCCTGNTCTAAAGTACCCCCCTTCCCCGCCACCTTGTACATCGGATTAGTCGTTACTATGTCAGTTATGAGAAAGGGGCCTGTGGCTGTTTTGCGTGTTACGTGTTCTACACTATAACAATGACGTCGTAAATAGCGGAGTAATACATGTTATCCCGTAAACACATCAATCGCACAGTGACTACAACATAACGCCATTTTTTTTTTGCCCCTGTTTGGAACTGGATAACACTTTCAACGCCCGACTTGGCAACTAATATGTAAACAGTTTTTAATGTTTACGTCCGGAATCCGTACCGCGCCAAAATGACAGTTATTGCTCCGACAAATTAANAATGTTTACGTCCGGAATCCGTACCGCGCCAAAATGACATTTATTGCTCCGACAAATTAATTTATTGCGCGATATTTCACTTTTATGTGATTTTTCTCATTGTCCAAAGAAGGGGATATGCGGGATTTTGATTTTATTCCTGCTCGTTTATTTTTGGTTGCGACCCAAAAATACAAGTGAATTCATTGCTTCCTGGTTTATAGGGGTTGACTTGCTCGATCAAAGGTGGTTTCTGGCATGGTATTAGTCTTTACTTGGGTTAATATGTCATCCCTTTAATCCCCACTCGAATAATTCAATCATTTTATGAACTGTTATTAATGTTTTATTTCTACGAAGTGTCTAAAAGTGAAATGTGTATTTGTTCAGCACCATTGTAAATAGAGTTGTATGAAAATAGTCTTTACTCTTTTATTCTCCCTCGTTTAATCAGTTATCATAATTTATATTGTGTAACCTACAACTGTATTTTTTTACAATATTTTTTTACCTGTTACTGTCGACTTTCGACTTTGTTCTTTTCTTCATAACGCCTAGCCACGCCCAGATTTTAAAACCTGTATTCCTTCCGCATTGGTTTGAATCAGGGCTCTCAGTTTAATAGTTTTGAATTTAATAAATTTTAAAAAGTGTAAGAGATTATTCTCTATGCACTGTTCGTTCAAAAGCTTTACATGTTACGAATACCC
>NQII01004204.1:84780-184905 GCA_002778355.1 Clitarchus hookeri
AGTTCTCGTTACCGCGTTCTTTATGACGTCAGTTTCGCAGACCCGGTGCCCCGGGAGACGCTGTGCTGATCGGCCGCTTCGACAACTTTACGATCAGTCACTTGCATATAGGCCGTTTACGGATAATTGAACACTTTTGAAGTCAACGTTTGAAAAATGTCACTGTCCCTACCTTCATATATTTTAACAGCCAAATTGACGGGCATGCGCCCAGTAAAGGTGGTAACGACAGAGGGAAAGTAGATCCAGGTCTTAACTTTGAATTTAAAGTTTTAGGTAAAAGTCTATGAATACTGAAATGATTTATTTTTCTTTCCGAGTTTTTTAATGCATTGGTGCAACAATGACCAAATTTGTAAAATATTTACTTTTCTAACNATTTATTTTTCTTTCCGAGTTTTTTAATGCATTGGTGCAACAATGACCAAATTTGTAAAATATTTACTTTTCTAAAAACTCCATGGTTTTAGTTATATGGCGCATGAATAAAGTGTTCAGGCCCATGGCAATGTTAGTTTTGCATGTGGTGGAATAATGTATAGTGTCAATACAAGTAAATATTACGCAGAGCTTTCAAACGTGCTCATTTTACTGCGAAAAGCATGGAGTGGGGCACAAAGAACTCTCCAATTTACGAGGGCGTAGCGGAAGGGAGGGTTGTATTAGTCAGCTGTGATCATGCAGTTTTCAGTTTACATCATCACTTGGTAGGAAGAACACTGTACTTTTGCTGTCAACGAGTTCACTCTAAATGGCGGTTTACCGATAACAACGCAGTGTGCGTATTCGCTTCCGCTTCGCGTTAGTCGTCGTGATCCTGTTCACGATAAATAAAATCATAATTGGGTGTCAAACTTCAGTCAAAGAGGTTCTGCATTGAAAAATAAATCTCCTGGACGACCTCGGACCATAACAGGACCAGCATATGTGGCCTCTGTAAGAGCTTCCTTTCGTCAATCTCCATGGGGAAATGTGCAGTTGCGCTACAGTTATCGAGTCGAAGTGTTCAGGGAAGTCTGCAAAGAGATCTCAAAATGTACCCCTGCATAATCACGATTGCACAAGAACCGAGTGAAAGAGATCTCGAAACTCGTGCAACTTTGTGTCGCGATCTTCTTCAGAACATTCCCCTCACATATGTTTTGCTCTTAAGTGACGAGGCGCACTTCCACCTTTCAGGCACAGTCCATAAACTAGAGTTTCAGTTTCTGGTTTCAAGACAACCCTCGGGAACTTCACACCAACGACAACTCCATGCCCCCAAGGTAACAGTGTGGTGTGCCGTTTTTCATTTTGGAGCGTGGAACCTATCTAGAGAATCTTACTTTTTTTTCCTCCATGTTTTATAATATTGTAATTATATTTTAAGGTTAAAAAATCATGAAAATTTAATTTTTTTTTAAATTCAGCAAACATACTTTTACCATTTTACCATGTATGTTTTTTTATGGCGAACAAATTGGCACCTATAATTTTTTTTATAGGGAGTGCGTTAGCGTGAAGCAGATTATGAATGGAAGGTGCAGAGACTTCTATACATCATATTTTCCCTGTGCGGTGGCTTAATTTTATTTTACAAGAAATAAATATGTTAGGAATGTGTGTGACGAGTGTTTTATTTTTCGTCCATCAGTATGTTCTGTCTTTTTTTCCATCAAGCATTATGTTAACGGGTATATTTTTTTCATCGGTATGGTGACGTATATTTTTTTCAAGTGTCGACCCTGGATCCTTTTGTCAGTGTGCCCTTGTGTGTATTCTCGAATGGGTTAAAGAAAAAAGTGTGGTTTTCCCCGGCGTATTAAAGTTTGTACAGTAAAATAAATACGCATTCGCGAATAATATTTGCAACTTATTAAAGTTTTACATGGTAAATAAATAAGCAATCGATCTCTCTTGAAATAATAAATTTAACGTATCTAGCGTGAAGCTACCGCTGTAGGCGTTTGCCTGCGTACATCGATCATGTTCCTTCCTTCACCAAGAATCCAGTGAACCATTTTTCGAAGTTTAAGCTGTGCTTTGAAATCATAAAACTACCCTTTGAAGCTCCAGTCCGGGTGCATAACTAATTCCTGTCATATAATATTGGATGCCTTTAGAAGGCTTTCTATTTTCTGCGGGATATCTGCTCTTTCCTGCGGGATATTCTGACACTGCTATAATGTTTTTAGCCTTGCTCATCACAACGGCCGACACTGCTACTGGTATCCACGGCATTCGAGACTTGGCCCATTAACACTCTCTTAATGCATGTCCGCAAGTTACTGCTTGGATCTAAATATGCATTCTTTTCAGTGAGCAGTGACTTCTCCACCTCTGCAATTTATTTCATGTCCATACTCTGCCATGTGGAAGAATCAATGAGTGTAAATCGTTACTTGACAAAGTGGCTATTTCAATATTGCAAACAGCATGTTGAACGATGTGTTGACTTCGGTACTGTGGACGTTGAAGGTACTAAGAATCCCTTGTTTCATTGCGTAAGCAATTGAGATGATACTTATGGTTCTGTGCGAATTCATCTACATCATTGTTTAGATATACTAGACGGGCACGCACTGCTTCTGATTGACTGCGTTTCTTAATTTTTATACACTTGCTACCAACATACAGACATAACATTGTAAATTTTAGCATGGGATGTCAGTTTGGCAGAAATTCTCTTCGTATTTCTTCTTTTCACTGCTACGATGGAAGTTTCAGTACTGGCAAACATGGCCGGTATTCTAACGATGCCTTGCATCGATTCCACTTTTCAATTCTTAGAGATATTTTACCTGGACCCTCTCCAAATCAACTTGGTTTGTCAAACTCGCGCAGCACGAGTGATGTTACTTCAGAGGAATGTCTTCCGAGTATGAGACATCCTTCACCCACTTACTCACATACGAGCGCAGACCTAAATTTTCTCAAACTCTGGCTTATAACATCTAAGGAGCGATTGCTAATTTTGGTTCCACCATAACCCAATGCGTCGTTGTAATTAATGCATACGTCAGCTTTTTTGTCGGATATATCCATCATATTATAGCCTGAAGCGTAACGTATTAGAAGTTAAAACCGNTTTTTTGTCGGATATATCCATCATATTATAGCCTGAAGCATAACGTATTAGAAGTTAAAACCGGCAGTACGATGTAGAAATACTTATAAATAAATACTCTCAGAATTAGTTTCAACCTTGCAAAATTTCTCATATCGTTATCGGAGATTTCAGGACCGAATGTTTACTGGCAGTATGTAGCGTTGCGGTTTTTTAGGGGATATATTTAACTTTTATTCTAGATATTAATATTTGNAATGTTTACTGGCAGTATGTAGCGTTGCGGTTTTTTAGGGGATATATTTAACTTTTATTCTAGATATTAATATTTGTCTAAGATTGCATATTATTTACTTAGGGTGACAATTCATTTAATATAATTTCCAAATTAAGCTTTATTATATGATTTAAACAAAGTGCAGAATAATATTTGGTTATTTTACTGGTTTATTGACATAGAGCTCATGTGGAAGTTATTTCATATGTTTTTATAAGATATTCAATATTCCAAATTTTATTGTTATTGTTCATTTATTCCCTAGAGAGTAGTAGGCATTGAATGTTATAAAACACGTGAACAAAAGAATAATTATTGTGGCTGGCTCTCGTATCGCCATTGCTGGTTGGACGAGAGATGTGGCGTGGTCAGAGGACAACCAATCATAGAGCACGTAACAACAAAAGTAAGACTGAAGTAAAATCGAACGTAATTTTTCTTAAGGAGAATTCATNACCAATCATAGAGCACGTAACAACAAAAGTAAGACTGAAGTAAAATCGAACGTAATTTTTCTTAAGGAGAATTCATACAACCACAGCTAAGGATGGGCGTGGGTGGTAAAAGAAGTTTTAATAATGTAATTAATGATTGAGAAAAAATATATATAAATATTGAATTTCATTGCTGCAAGATGTGAAAATAAATTGTATTAATTTAATTTTTTGAGAAAATGGACGAGTTATATTTGTCTAAATTGGTTGAGAATAAGAACAAGTAATATTTTACTAATTTCTTGGAGAAAAAGAACGAATAAATAAAAAATTGAGAAGCTGTAAATTTCGACCTTTTGATTTAACTCCAATATTACAACTATTGTGTAAAAAAAAACGGAGATTTTTTTATTTAAACCAGTTTGCTGGTTTTAGCAACAACACAAACGATTGTATTAATTTTCCCTTCATATTGCGTTTTAAAGAAACTATTTACACTAAGTACTACTTTAAAATATCATGAAATGCGTTTTCAAAGTTGTAATAAAAAAATCAAGGCAGCACAATCATTAGAAATTATGTATATGATGAAAACAGAGGTTGTAAAATTGAAAACAAAGTTAAAACGCGTACTTTGGGATCTGAATAACAATATACAGTCGAAAAACAAGATGTGGCAACATTTTCCTTATGGCTAGAATTTACAACTCCTGCCAGACTACTAAGAGCTCTCGGGTTCCCATAACGAGGCTAGACCCGGGCTTATGGGACAATTTTTGGACAGGAACTTTTACGTGAGAAATACGGCGGATGTAGCTGTGATGTTTTTTTTTTTAATTTACTAGCTCACGTTAACTCCTCCGTCTTCATTCCAACGCTGCTCAATTCCAATCTCATATTNTCCAGCCGTTTTGGAGGAGTTCAGTGACTAACACTGTGACGGGAGAATTTTATATATTAGATATATATATATATACATATATACACATCGGGTGACTCTAATACGCATCAGCCTTTCATCCACGTTAACCATGTCCAAAAGAAGGGAATAACGTGTCGATTTAATTCGAATATTTGGTTGACTGCAGCTGGATTTATTTTTATTTTGTGTACAGTTTNAAGGGAATAACGTGTCGATTTAATTCGAATATTTGGTTGACTGCAGCTGGATTTATTTTTATTTTGTGTACAGTTAGGGTCGGGAGAAATTTGTACGTAGTTCTTCAGACAGCCCAGCTGCAAGAGAAGAGTCATCATCGAAGATTTTTCAAGCGTCGGAAAAAAAGGCCAATCGAGAAAATTCTCGACGAAAACAACGCAACTTATGAATTGCAACCTCCGTCAGAAACGCCAGATTTTACGTAGATTTAACGTAACCAGTGTACGGTTACGTGCATTCTGTAGGCAAAATCACCTTTGATGCATGATGTAGAGACAGAATGTTGAGAGAACCGCCTCGCTTCTCTAAGAGACGGAAAACGTAGTATTCCTCGATAAATCGGACCATTGTGGCAGACGCAGACTAACTGNATCGGACCATTGTGGCAGACGCAGACTAACTGAAACGAAATATCAAACGCTAGGTAGGCAAGTCTGCCAAAGACACGAGAACAATCTTATCTTGAAAATTAATTTTAAACAGTCAAATTGTCTGCTTTGAGCTCACAGTGTAACAAAGGCCATGCAATTACTCTCTGGCAATTTATTGGCCTCCATTAATTTATCTTCCTTTGGAAAACGTCTCGCTTCTCTCCCAGACAATGTGCAGAATATGGGCTTCCGGGCATGCATATAAACTTCCACAATGCTCGGCTCGTTGCAGTACAATGAACTTCTGACATTCTCTGGCCTTGCGAAACTTCACTTCGTAGCACAGGCACTAAGAAGCTTCACGGCAATCATGTTCTTACTATAGAAATGCCTGGCAAATCCGTAGAGCGTGCTTCAATGCTTAGAGTGCGGACTTAATGGATTCCCGCTTACTTACCAGTATACGCGCATTTCGACGTCGTTGCCACTTGCATTACACTCACTTCGCCCACGACTTCGCTTCAAATCAGCATAACAAAGTTACGTGCAGGTGCTATTTTTCGCACATATTCAGAACTGTAAAACGATATCGCGGTTATGCCAATAATTACTCGCAAAGTGACGATACCTACTAGAACCTGTAACCATATACGAATAAAATCTAACAGTTAAATTTGCAAGCAGCTGGCCCTTTTTATCTGGCAGCTTAGTACTAGTGTAATACATTCCCCTAATTGGACTCCTTAAATAATCCACACAGCAGCGAGCGTAGAGCGAGATAATTAATTGTAAATATTGGTAATTAAAATAGGATATAGGTCTTACAAATAATATTTAACCTTGTTGTTATTTAAGCTAGAACAGAATTTTATTTGCAATTTATTTTTAAAATAATTACGGATGAAGACCATTTATATTTAATTTTTAGTTAACTGTGTATATCTAAGATAAAGGGCTCATGTAAAATCCTTGGTACCACGCCAGTTTTATATTGTCACGAACACACGCTGCTTTCCCCTCATTTATAGCCTATCTGCAACACACATCGTAACATTTATAGGGTAGGGACGTAGCTCTTCTATTCGTTTAACTGAGGTAAACATAAGTTCTTCCATTTGTTCCTTCCCTTTCTTTTACTTTATTTTATTGCGAGAGGGTTTTTTAGTTGCTAGTTTTAGTTGGTTCTCCATCTCGCCCTAGGCCCGGCCAGAAAGGGCCTGCCTAGGTTTAAACTAACCCCGGACTCAGATCAACACACGAGCGTCGGCACTGTTTGGAGACTGGTAAAAGACTCTCTCACACTCTCTCACACACTCTCTCACACTCTCACACACTCTCACACTCGTTCTCGCGACACACAACTGCACTTATTTTCACCCTGTTCTCATTCATGTTCATCGTAAGTGAAGTATTATAATTTATAGATAAAATATAAGTAAAAGTTCAATTTAACCAGAAATAAGGCAATTTTATGTTGACACAAGTATAAAACGCTTGTGATATATAACATATTTAGTAAACAACCAAGAAAGTCAAACATTGTGATTTTTTTCCCGTGGATTAATTTGAAAAGTGTGAAGAAACCTCGAATAGACTATAGAAGTGTAGCTTAATTCTAAACCGACGTAAAACTTATAAAAACGGCTCGCGCAGTCGTAGGCTCAGGAACCGAATCATGAAAGTAATAATCACGTAGCATGGAAACAATTATATAAAATCCGGAAGAACGTAGCACAAACATTTCAAAATAAAGTTTTCTGCCAGCACGCCACGCACAGCTGATGAATATTCTGTATCATATGCAAACTACGGTCCTGGCTTGACAAGGGAAGGATTAGGGCCAAGGGAAGAGAGAATTGGAAAGGGAAACAAAGCGTGCACGTTTTAAAAGACGAGTTTTGCAACACGCAAATTAAACAAATAATGAAAATGTTATTAAATTCCCCGATTCAACACACAGTGGAAATACCATGACTTTATTTCAAATTATAATACTTTTAGAGTATGACCCCGTGTTTGACGTTAAATAAATTATTAATTCCGTAAGAACTGGTGTGTACATCTTTATAAATGGGCAGATATTTGTGTGTGTTTCGTGTAGATGCGAAGGGCATTCTTAACCATTCGAAAAACTCGTATTTATATTCGAGAAAACGCCTACCGGTGAGACTTAAAATGAAGACACATGGATACACCGCTCCGTTCAAGTTTTTCTCCGTTCAGTTTTACAGTTTCACGTACAACCTTCCAGTGAGAATCAAACTCTCCTGAAATCAGTGGTGTAGCCATGGGAAGGTATATGGGGGGTTGTAACCTGACCCCATCGCCGATGTGTTTGTCTTAATTTAGCATTGAAGTTATTAATATACCTATAATTGAGATAATTATATGTAATTGATGTTAATTTCGATGCATGTTATGTTGTTAAGAAATAATTTTTCTCATGGTATTTGTCCTAATTAACACATGTGTCACCACTGCGAACGTTGGTGTCACCTCCCCCCTTACCTTGTCAGTGTGACTCGCCTTTGAGAAGTTGCTGACTATGCTACTGTCTAAGTTAACACATTCAACTCCCACTGAATATTTGCTGGTGCAAGGTTACACTTAAACCCAAAAAATAATTTTCGCTTTTAAAGACAAGCGCGTATCTAGTTGCATATTTTTTTCTTTCAAAACGTCAAGAAGACGACCAATACATACAATGACTCTTCGGATGTAAGTCACGAATGCAACATACCAGGTTAAAGTAATTACTATCTTGCAGAAAACATTTCTGTTTTGTGTGTCACTTCTGCTTTTCGCGGTAAACTGAGCATTTTTTGAAAACCCTGCTTAAGAACTATTTACATGCACATTGCGTATTCTTCCACCATAACCATATGTAAAATTAGCACTGCAATGGGCCTTATCACTTTATTTGTGCATCGGTCAAATAAAATAATTAGAAAAGTAAATAGTATACATATTTTTTATTTCATACACTTACAGTACTGAATAATCAGAAAGCATAAGAAATAACTTTAGTATTCAGAAATGTTTACTTGAAACTTTCAATTTAACTTTTAGACATGGAACTACTTCCTTTCCGTCGTTATCAACTTCACAATTTTAACGCGCCAGACAGTGTGCCCGTTAAAATATATGCAGTTAGGGGTAGTGATATTTTCCAAAGGTTGATTTCAGAAGTGCTCCTTTTACCGCGAATAGCCTTTACATGAGTTTCTCCTCACACGGGTAGTTCAGGAAACACACTCAAACTGTGTTCGAATTCGCTGCCACGTAACCTCGTTCACTTTCCCTTGTTCCATTCAGTACCCACAATTCCTCAAATTCCCTTGATCCCTTCGGAGCGAATCTGGTTTAATTGTTAAAAGTTCCAATGCATATGGGAGAAAAAAAATCAATTAATTAAACGCATTTTATTATGTTGCCATGGTTCGTTTACGAACAACCGTGCCCATGAAATGGCAGGAAGAAGCTACAAAAGTGTTTTAAATATTTAAAAAATGAAACTCTTAGTGTGGGCTGTGAGAAAGGGACGTCGCTCGTGCCCTTAGCTGAAGGGGACATTCTGAGGTTGATATGCGCTCTCACCGCGAACTTCGTACAGCGATAATGTAACGTCACAGCCCCGATGCACTTCTTTAGGGCACGAAGTTAGGTAAGAGCCCTTGGCTGGAGAATTCGGATACAACTGCTGCCTGCTTAATTCCCGCATGTACACTTCACACATTGTTACTTTCAACCAAGTGCCAACGTCAATTCAACTTGCTAATTCTGATATGGAGTATCATGAGTGCCAGAAAGCACAAAATTGGCTGATTTAAATAGCGAATAAACACGCGTAAAAAAAAAGTCATAAGAACAGTTTAGTTTATTGCAGTGACAACGGTTTTCCTCAAGGCCAGTGATAGTGTTTACATCGAACTAGCACCAAGAAGCGGAACTGTTAGTTCCATAGAACTATAGTACACGGACTATGTAGGTAGGGCTCAACGTCCCGTCGACAGCGAGGTCACCAGATACGGAGCAATTCGCTCGGAGAAGCAAGTACGGAGAAGGCATCGGCCATGACAATTCGTAACTATCCTCCTGAATGCNACGGAGCAATTCGCTCGGAGAAGCAAGTACGGAGAAGGCATCGGCCATGACAATTCGTAACTATCCTCCTGAATGCGAGTCCGCAGAATACTGCTAGCTTCTTCTTAAGTCTGTAAATATTTCACTGACCCGTGCAATAATCTGAGATAACAGATATTTTCAGATGTAGAACACAAAGTTTCGGACATAGTCCGACACTCATTCGCTGTTTCCGAATTCTCGGGATGTGCCCATTACTCTCGCGTCTCCTCGCCCTTAAGGCTCGGCTTAAACCCTTTTGTATAAATTCGTCTTTTTCGCGTAATAATTTCGGATTCAAGGTAATTAATGACAATGCACGATTGTATAAAAATTTACATTTTACGAGTTGTTTAATATTTGTATGCGTAATTTTAGTTGTGCGTTATCTGCTTGTTGTAAAAATATCAGAACTTTTTTTTTATATTTTGTCAATAAGTTCCTGCCACACAGTGAAAATTAGATACAAAACGTACTAAACAACTAGTTAATTATCAATTTTAAATAATCAAACATTTACAATAATACCTCTGAAACTGAAATTATGACACTAAAACGATGAATTTCTGCAAAAGGGTTTAGGGCCGAGCCTTAAGGCAATGAACCCATAACTGGAAAAGGGCGCATTCAGCAGAGAGATCGTGTCCAAAATATTTTGCTACTGACGCCATCTGTTATTATCTTCTTGTACTATTTAGATCCGAGAGTGAAAACGTGGTAGAGTGGAAACCAACTGCGCAGTACGTATTACCTTTATCGCAACATTAAAATGCTTTATATCTCTAGAACTATCAGCGTCACGTGTCTACATATGTACATATAAAAATCGTGCATATGCCGTCCACGGTCACTTCCAACTTTTCTGAAACTCGACTTAAGTTCTACTTCCAGGATATTTCTCCGCCTCGTGCAAACAAAGCTTGACCAAGTATGGAAATTACAGCAAAGGGACAACGCACCGGATTCGTGCGCACTCCGTGTAATATTATTTTGCATAAGAACTCTTTCTTACTGGGCGTTACCAACACAAAAATTTTTCTCCCCGTTTTAATTTATATTAATTATAAATGAAATCATGTCATTCATAGATATAATATAAGTAAAAGTTAAATTTAAGTGGGGAAAAAAGNTATATTAATTATAAATGAAATCATGTCATTCATAGATATAATATAAGTAAAAGTTAAATTTAAGTGGGGAAAAAAGATACTTTTAACACATGTGTAGAACGCTTCTAATAAGAGACATATTTAGAAAAGAACCAAACGCGTCATANAAAAAAGATACTTTTAACACATGTGTAGAACGCTTCTAATAAGAGACATATTTAGAAAAGAACCAAACGCGTCATACGTAGGGTGATTTTTCGAAGGTTTGATTTAAAAAGTGTGGAGATACCGCGAATAAACTATAGGAGTTTTCGTAGAAAGTATATTGTATTTGTGCCGGCAGCAATCCGTTAACATATTAAGAACAATTAAAATATACAAAAACAATTGTATAGCAAAGAATAACGACATAGTTGTGTAGCGGAAGGATGCATGACACGAGTGTTGTGCCCTTCGTAGTGGACACGCGCAGGGGTGCATCGACGTACCATGCGAGAATTCTGATACTAACCAAACACGGCGGCGTCCATTACGATGCACTTCTAATGGGATCCCTTATCAAACGGAACCATCAGAGGACCATTCGGAAATATACATTGGCTGAAACTGAAGTGCACTCATGAGAGAAATATACTTTATTAAACTGTGCTACACAATTAATTCATATTTGATTGGATTGGAAGCTGCTTATTAACGTCCCCCGGTGTTATGCCTTGAGGTTTATACGCTAACTTATAACCTGACTTAAACTAACACCCGTGCCTTACCTAGGATTCGAACCCAGAACCTCCCTCACCGCAGACCGGCGGCGCAGCAACCGACTGCGCCGTGGGAGGTCGGCAATTAATTCGTATTAATTTGCACTTCGTACACACAAAAACGTCTATGTTGTAAAAATAAATGCGTTTAGCTCCCTAATGTCAAGCCTATACAATGTCAGTTTATGCCATCAAAACATTATTTTGGGTAGGAGTAACTATAAGTGATTATAAATTAGACGATAAATTATTTTGGCGCAGAAATACACAATACATATTAACTTAGCAAAAAAATACAAAACGATAAAGTGGTAAAAATATACATTATATTCGCAGGAATATTTTATGAGTGCAGTGCAGTAGGCGTGTGCTTTTTTTTTTTGTGCGAGTACGAAAAATTCCTTTTTGTAAAAAATATCAGCTGTATGAAGTTGCAGCTTGCAATAAAAAAATCTACGTATGAATAGTTCTTCTGTCGGTTTTGTATTGGCAGCAGGCGGCCGCAGATACACGCGGCGGTATTACAAAAAAAAAAAATTAACCCTCCGCTAGGAAATTCCCCGCTCAGCCTTTCCTCTTGCACGGCATTCTCCGCCGCGCTATGAAAACTTCCGCTCTTTTCCAATTTCCGGGTCACGGGACACGGCGAACTCCTATTATTTTCGGCACCAGGTACACGCAATCATCCTGCCCTCCTCTGCACGCGGGTAATCAATGAAACCCCGCAGCTTCAGTGGTCGCACCCGAGCTCTGCTCTCGCGACCACGTAGCTTCTATCCGCAGTGTATTTGTGATGGAGACGTGGGTGTCTCTCTCACTCGTGAGATGAGGAGGCCGGACCAGTGGCTTGTAACCAGTTCGCAGCTGTTTTTAACACCGCGTGGCCACATATATAATATGGGCCTATATATAGAATATATATACAGGTTGATTCTAAAATCATGGTACAGACATCGAGGGGTGGTAGAGCTCACTAAAACCAACAATTATTGTATAGGAATAAATGGGCAGGAGTGACGCGTTGAGGCACAAACACAAAAACGTAACACATTAACGGAAACATAAAATGTTCATTAGCAGCATACTTAACGAGTGATTCCGTACAGTAAATGTTAAAGCAGTTGCTGGAAACTCATCCACCAACAGTCACGCATGCTTGGCGACCTCTACATATGGCGTGATTGGCTGACAATGGTGGCGTGCGTGAAATACCCGGCGTATTTGAATCTGTTCGCCAATCACTCCACCGACGCTACCAAGCTTGCATTACTGTCGGTGGTAGCAATTTTGAGCAATTATCATAAACATTGCTGTAAAAAGGCATTTAGCGGCGACGTTGTAAATAAACCATGTGTTGCATTTCATGTGTTATTTTTGTGTTTGTGCCTCCAACGCATCACTACCGCCCAGATATACAATAATTGTTTGTTTTAGTGAGCTCTACCACCCCTCAATGTTTGTCCCGTGATTTTAGAATCATCCTGTATACAAACACACACACATTAACAATTTACCTTCTCGCTCTAGACACTCAAGAACGCCTATTATACAAATTTATTATTATTTAAACAACAATGTACTTCAATTTTTAAATATCTTTATTATAATATTTGGTTTTGTTTTACGATTTTACCGCTAGGTTTTGATATCCATAATCTTTTTTAATTACAGTAACATCATATTTTCTACAAATAAAACAAGATAAAACAAGCT
The DNA here is from genome assembly GCA_002778355.1 of Clitarchus hookeri. NCBI lineage: Eukaryota > Metazoa > Arthropoda > Insecta > Phasmatodea > Phasmatidae > Clitarchus > Clitarchus hookeri. The sequence goes on from NQII01004204.1 coordinate 97,770, forward strand.
AAATTGGCCAGGGAACCTGGGGGGATTGTACGGATGGTAATCAGTTACCCGATATTTATGTTGAAAATACTTTATTATTTATATTTTTAATTCTAATTCTTCTTGGGACTCATGGTAAGGTGGATTAAAGATGAGGTAAACCGATTTTCCGTCTTGTTCGCATGTCCACAACATCGACTCGGCCATCGCTACTAAAACTGTCAAAATCTAATGGTCAGCAGTAATAAACGAATTTGTTAATGTCTGAATTTCTAAGATGCCCTCTGTTTTATATGAATAAAATATGTTAACTAACTTAAGTATATTCTATTTGCATTAAAACTAGGCGAGAGGAAGTGTAAAATCGTTTCGAGGTACTTAAATATATAAATGGTCTACTAGCCTTAAATTATTTCCACGTTGTTTTCGACAGCGAAATTGAAAGGAAAGCAGTCCAATGTTGAAAAAACTGAGTGTTTTTTCCGCGCAGCTGGTACGTGCACTCTACCCTATATTCCCTCTATGAAGTGGAGTGAATACATTTGGTGGCTCTTAACGTCGAAGTCTTGAGAGCCGATGAGGACGAAGCGATGTATGGAGCAGTGCAGGAATGCAAGGGCGGGGTAAGCGGGAGATCCCCGATGAAACCCGCCTACCAGCGGCATCGTCCGGAACGATCCCACATGCGAAAATCCGGGAGTGACTCCACCGGGGAATCGAACCTGGTTTGCCTAGGTGGGAGGCGAGTGGTCTGTCCACTCAACCTACCTGAGATTTAGCTTCCGACGATGATATAAATTTTTTCCCTCTCAATGGTTACTGAATTTGTAGTATATTGTCCTCGCATAATGGAGGTCGTTGGTTCGATACCGGTCGGCTGCAATAGAGGAACTTTTTCTTAAAATGATTTTCCAGGGCAATTCTCGTGCAGTTCCTTGGTGTAAATATTCCTGTCATCATCTATTAGATTAATATCCCAACATCCTTGCAACACAAAAAAATATCAAGTTTACAAAAAACATCACTGTTTACAACTGCGACTGCTTTTACTTACTGATGTAACGTTACGCAGATACGGCGTCTTTCTCAAGATTAATTTTCACTCGCGTTAATACAACACGCCATATTTTAGTTTGTAGCGTCGACCAAGTCACAATTAAGAAAATTGAATTTTTGTAATTTTCTTAATACGTCTGTTGAAATCTTTAAGCACTATCTCAGGCATTTTCATTTTTGGCATGTATATTTCTCGGGGTAGTAGCTCATTGACCAAGCGCGGAGACGGCTAACGTTCCACAAGCTCGCCAAGAAAGAAGAGAAGAGTCCTATATTCGTTGCCTATATATGTTCACGGCTTTAGTTAAATTTAGTTTCTGCGGCCAGCCAATGTTACTTAGATTTGTTGCCAGCACACACACATTACCGGATTCGGTATTCGGGATTATCCTATTATCAGAGTTTAATTTTCTTGAGGACTAGGAATGAGCATGAGTTAACTTCACCTTTACCTTGCGAGTAGACTTTTTTTCCCCTCGGTCGTGTAACCCCAGGGGTCTTGGAGGGACCGCGGCGACGCAGCGTATTCAGCACCCGCCTCCTACCGGGTTCGATTCCCGGGTCGTGGTCGCTCGCGTATTTTCGCACGTTGGGAGTCATCCTGGACGATGTCGCTGGTCAGCGGGGACGTTAATAAGCCCTTTCCTATCCGATCCCATTTCCCCCCGCCCTTGAATTCCGGCGTTGTTCCATACTCACCTCGCTTCACCCTTATCGGCTCTCAAGACCCCAATGTTAAGAGCCGCCTAAATATCCACACCCCACTCCACTCCACAGGTCTTTAGATGTAACGAGGTTTCAGGTGTACCACCTGTGCTAGTCGACGTTCAAACTCTCGGCGGTTATAATTCGATCGTTTCGAATAGCCGTATACGACAAACGGATGTCGCACAAATGCTTTTTATTTAGGTCTCACTGATTTTAATAAACTCGTTTACAAGGAGCTAATCTAGGGAATTTCTTATTGCTCTTACGTTACTCAGAGTTTCCTGTATAAGTTTTCGTCTATTATTGAATATAGGGTTTTTCTAACGCTTCGACAGTAGCTACGACTATAATTTTGTTCCCAAAAAATTGTCACCCGCCTGAAGTGTTATGTAGTATTGAAGTTTTCAACCTTACCAAATTGTGGCTCCGTTCTAATTTGACGCATTTCATTGGGCTGTTAACATTAGAAAAGTCAAAGACAGTAACGGCAAAAAATGTTTCTTCTTCGCAGTTTTAAGAGTAAAGTTATGACATTCGTTCTTCGCCCATCCGTCAGTTTACGGAAGCCTTAGCCCCTCTAGCAGAGCGAAAGCCATTGCGAATTAATATAGTGCCGAATAAATAACACTAATACTTGTGTAGTTCTGTTAACATCTGCTACATCACAAAAAAAAAGGGGCGATTTCCAAGTAGCTAATCCGAAATGCACTGAACTGTAGATTTTCAATTACCTCGTTCCTGAAACCACAAAGAGAGAACGCGTAAACGTAGCAGAAAAACGCACGCTACATTTGCTACAATCCCAACCCACAAGTTCAAAATGGGTGAAAATCAAACTGTTACGAAATGACTAATTCTGTTTAGCATAAACCTTGCGATACAAAGCACGCCCACTGACAAAAAGTTTCGCAAAACGTTATAAAAAAAGGATAATATAATTAACTACTCTGCTCGGAGACCCAGAAAAATTACACAGATAGTAACAGGTGATGATGCTAACGGTAAAGTTATTTAGGTAACAAGTGTGCTCACGTAAGCACAGCATAACGCCATGACGATCCACGATAAAAGTGCTATTCGCACTAAAGTCGCAGACCACCAACTGTTACCATAAAAAATTTGATTTAACAAGCTGTGCCAATTACTAATGTTGGCAAAACGAAAGACAAAAAGCAATATAAAGTTTTACGCTAGCAAAAAGATAATAACTTACCGAAAACGCAAAAAAATAATTTGTAATCCGCAGATATACAGGTCTCACTATTAATATTTAAATAGCCTTCATCCGTTGTACTACTTAAAATTACAATATATTAGTTTGTTGAGTTCGGCCATGTCCTATTCGTCGTACAGTAAATTGTTGCGCAAATTATGTGATTACATAGTTCTTGTTTTTCAATATAAGAACATCATAAACGTTCGTAACAATTAACAGGGCAAGGAAATACACTGTGATCCTAGGTAAAGTTAGACTGTAACCTACACGCAGAAAATAGTTCGCAGAATGAAGATAAACTATCATTCTTATGCATTGTATTTTCTACTAAAAGTGTCCACTCCTTCAAAACTAATATATATATATATATATATATATATATATATATATATATATATATATATATATCACCATCAAGACCACGAACTAAACAACATACATCCCACAAAAACCCATCAGCTAATACAATACTATTAAAACGAGAGCATTTAGTGTTTACGTACTGTGTAGATTGGCCACATAGTGTGTCAAAATTTACTGTATGTATATTGAATGGACAATAAAATACCATTTTTACTGACATTCTGTGTACTGAATACATGACTATCAGACATAACTTTACAAAGCACGAAAATTTGTGACAGTTAATATATACCTAGAATGTACTAAACAATATCCACTCACTCTTAATATTTTAATTCACTTGTAGCTATAGTAAATTGCTTGAGCGCGCTCATAGAAGTTATTATGAACTCAAGATCTCAAAGATAAATAACTCGCTAGATAATCCCCGTACGCATTCTGTTTACCCAATCGCGAATATTCTGTCCTCGTTAAAACACTCTTAAACCAGAGCCGCTCACGTGGCGAACGGCACTGACTTGTGTTGGAATAAAGCATAAGATGTTCATTACTGTTAAACAACGCTCTTTCATTTCGCTCATCGGTCTCGCAAAATCCCGTGAACAAGTTACACAGCAGAACTAATGGTTCGGACACTGAGGAACATAGACCAAATGACTTACTCCAAACACCACATAAAGAAGGCCGGGGGAAAAAAAAAACATTAACAATATAGTGGCACAAATTTGAAAATGAGTATCGTGCCGAACCATTTAGTGGGTGGTTTTAACAGTTTTTGTATTCAACTGACTATTGTAAATAATTACACCTGCCAAATGAGGTGGGTTGCACAAATGCGTACTAAACGTTCTAATGTCACGTTTGCTTTACCTACACACAGTAAATTGCGTAAATTTTCACATTAGACAAACGTTGGTTCGAAAACTAAACACAAGGTATTTTGCGTATTTGGTGAAACGTAATCATTATTGGAATTTTTATTACTTTGTTAACTGTCGCAACATATGTTTTAAATGCAGTTTTTATGTACCAAATAAGCAATGTCTTAAAAAAAATTAAGGGATATCGTAATGTATTTTCATGTGCCCTGCATAATACCACTTACTTGTTTCACAGTAACTTAAAATTTAAAATCACTTGAGCCCTCAAGGAAACTTAATCAATGATATGTCAGTTTGAAATTCTGGGGATAAACATTATAAAGTAGTGTTAGACCCAGATAAATTCACACCCTGGGACATGGTAGGCATCTCTGCATTATCCTAAGATACAGTGAATAATAAATTTACTTCATTTACTGCCCACTTTCAGACGAACATTACACTAATGGTGGCCTATATTAATTAGTGTGAGTAGAAGTATCTTCGCTGATTCTCTACAGATACGGAAAACTTGTTCCATGTGGTTTAAACAATTATGCTAGCCCACTTTTGTGAGTGCCGAAACTTGTTGTGCTTTTCCAGGAAGCACGAAAGGCTTTTTTACGCCAGCTGAAATTTGTTTTTCGCCTGCGTGTTGGAAATGTGAAAGTTCACAAGTCTTGTTTTTGTTTTTGCCTCATGTTCGCAATTGTTCTTTTTTCAGAAGTTTCATGCACGTCACACAAACTCCAATGAAGGATTCTCGCGATAAATGGCACAAGTCCTTTAACCGACGACGTAAAAAAGGCGTTAATATTTTAGCTGGTTTATTCTCTATTCTAGTTCCATAGCGAATGTCCGCTTAACTGCTCGCGTAATTGCGTTAACGAGAAAAGGACGAAGTATTATTAACAGAACGAAATAAACCAAACCATTTACCACACAATAATACAAGCCACGCGAGCATGCGACTAATGGAATGAAGCTGTGCATTTTGAATGAGTTATTATAGCAAGTTACATTAATTGTGCGTGGCGCAGGAATCCAGTAAACCATTTCATATATCGGTGAGTTACGTTTAGCTTTTTTTTTTAATGACAATGTGACTACACCAGTATAATGATTAATTATTTGCTGCCGGGGACAACGTATTTTAAATGGGACAAAACTGGCACATGGCACTGGAGCCGGCCGGCGGTCATGATGTGACTTCACCCAACCGTCATCTTGGATCTGGCTGACATTTTCCTTTACCCATCACCTTGATCATGTGCCTGTGACTTCAAATAACCTTAAAACTAAAACATAAAATAAAAACTGCAGAAAAATTTTTAAACCCCAAAAAAAAATGTATAACAAATTAAAAAGAAAAATTAAAAATATGTAGGCCTACATGTAGGAGATTCGGGGTTCGATGACAGTTGAATCGACTAAGATCCCGACATGACCGGCCATATCGTTAACGATGTGAAATATTGATGACCTTGACCTTCGAACTCTACTTTAAAGCCAAAATGTTCTAAAAAAATTCCCAAAAAATAATGAAAATTAAAAAAAAATACATCGATGACTTTGACCACAATTTTGGATGCCAGTGACCTTGACCCCGATGACCAAGGGAAAAAGCTAGAAAAAATTGTAAAAATTAAATAATTCATAAAAGTTGGCTAGCATATTACGTTACTGACTACGAACCCCATGTTGAATGTCGGTGACCTTGATCTTTGGCCTTGACCTTAAATAGCCCTGAACACACAAAAATCGCTAAATTGTTTTAAACATTTCCAAAAAATTATAGAAACTGCTAAAAATTATATTAAAAATATAAAAACTGTGTTAAAAATGTATTACATTTTATAAAAAATGAAAATTTCTGAGGTATGGCTTAGAGGGGATGGGAGACTGGAGCCTACCAGCCACAATATTATGACATCATCCAACCACCATATTTAATCAGTGACCTTGACCTTGACCCTGTGTCCGTGACCTTGAATAACCTTAAACCCAAGAAACTTAAAATAATAAAGTTATTAAAAATTATAAAAATGCTTACATTTCCGGAGGTCCCCTCAGCACCATGTACAGCAGACGACTGACCCTCGCCAATGTTTCTTAATGGTTGATTACTCGTGTTCGTTTCACAACCCAACAGTGTTTTTATTGGTTGATTACTCACGCTCGTTCGACCCGCCATCAATGTTTCTCATTGCGTTAACATTCCCCTCCCCATTCTGTTGAATGCACTCCGCCCACCATATTAATTTTTTCGTTCGTCATGTGTTTACTTTTTCATCACCTAGGTACCGCTAGTGTATTAATGATCGATTTAGCCGCCGGAGGAGCTGTCGATTTAGCCACTATGTTGGTTGTTGACCTTGCCCCAATGACATTGAACTCGAAAAATCGAGACAAATCGCAGTTCATACAATTGTCAATTACTACCTGGTCACACCAAGGCCCCATACCGACTAACAATACTAGCCAACGACCTAGGACTAACTCCACACGATACTGGTTCCTGGCGAGATTGAATAAGCACAAGATTAGCTCCTGACGAGACCTGTTCCTGCAAAACTGACTAGAACAACCGACACGACCAACCTGCCATACCACCCACCTATACAAACGATGAAGGACAATTTCGAAAAGAGTTTCAATAAGAGTCTCGTAGCTAACCTCTCAGCACAAATTCCTCGCAAAATTTTTGGCAAAACATTTCTACCAACAGCTGACCATATCAAAGGGTCATACGAACCTACCAAGCCAACTAACCAGGCTAACCAACTAGTTGCGAAACATTCCTCAAAATATTTCCTTCATTCCCTTCATTCCATTCGTTCGTCATATACACTGGAGAGCCAAAAAAACTGGTATAGGCGTGCGTATGCAAATAACACAGGTATGGAACCAATCAGAGTAACGCGATGCGGTCGGCAGCCAGATCGGTTACTGCTGCTACAATGGCAGGTTATCAAGATTCAAGTGCGTTTGAACGTGGTGCTATAGTCGGCACACGAGAGATGGGACCTAGCATCTCCGAGGTAGCGATAACATTTGGATTTTCGCGTACGACCATTTCACGAGTGTACCGTGAATATCGGGAATATGTTAAAACATCAAATCTTCGACATCGCTGCGGCCGGAAAAAGATCGTGAACGAACGGGAAAAACGACTACTGACGAGAATCATTAAACGTGACAGACTTGCAACCCTTTTCTCAAATTGGCGCAGATTTCAATGCCTTCTGCATACCTTCAGACATTAGTCGAGTCCATGCCACGTCATCTTGCAGCACTTCTGCGTGCTCGCGGGGGCCCTACACGATATTATGCAGGTTTACCAGTTTTTTGGCTCTTCAGTGTAGAACTCATCCATTTTAAACTATCATAATAAGACATACTACTTCAGATCAAACCATATCCCTTCTCTTGCGCATGCTCACATAAATGTTATCTAAAACAGACGCACGCAATCGATTGTTTACACCACTGAATTTATAAGTCTTTTAGAGAAGCAGAAGGGACTGTATAAGAAATTAAACACACAGTATTCATATATATAAATTTAATTTATTTACTTGGTATATATATATATTCTATCTTTCTAATTATTTTGTACGTTCAATCTTTACATTTCTCAGATGTTTGCAGATCATGGATAGTAGCCAAACAGTCTCATCTGATGTAACCCCGATCCTTCAGTTCATTGGTGATTGAAGATATCTCAAAAATGCGTGAGAGATCCCAGCCCTTTTGCAGCTTAATAAAATGTCTGAGTCTATTAACAAGTTCATTCGGGCCTTCGGGAAACATGTAACGAGCGTTCTTGACGCCTTCTGCCTTCTTCAAATCACTTGTCGAAGGAAACTCGTTGGTGAAACGTGTGGGGACGTCTAGGGAATCATCATCCGTCTCATCAGATACTTAATAAACACTGTCACCATAGTAATTATCATCAATGTTGTCTTCATGATAGTCTTCACCCCCTGTTTCGTCCTGAATATCAAGTTTACTTTCCTTTGCAGAAATGACATGTATATCATCAGTATTTAGAGCTGACAACCGTTTATTTCGAAGTTAATTGACTTCACGTGAACACCTTGCAAGTGTATATTTCACACATACCGACTCAATCATGCCTCGTAGGTGTCTCATTCAGTCATTAGCATTAACTGTCTCGTCATAATCGTCTGCGGAAAGAGTACTCATCGATGTAGCTGGAGGTATTGGCGACATCACTTGCTGGCTCCCAGTAGCCGAACCTTGCAGATCTTGATGTGTTCCCTCATAGTATCACGTTGCATCTGCATGCGGTCATTGTCGTAATGCATCATAATGCGAGTTCCCTCGTCATCTGAGAATATTTTATGTAGTGTAGTAACATGAGGTAATGAAGTCATCACATGCTGTTTCTCAGTGGGCGAAAAAACACTACATTTATCAGCCTTGATGTGTTTATTTAAGTTAACACTTCCAGTGAACTCTCTGGAACATTTATAGCTGCTAAGAAAAGCACAATATGGGTTCTTCAAACAATCACTCTTCTCATGTCGCCGCACGTTGCAACTTTTACTGAAGGACTTGGCACAGTAACAGCCTTATTTTCCATGCAATTTTTGGGTAGTAGTTGGAGCTACGCATGTAGTCTTACAGGACATACTCTATTTCACATCGTCAGTGGCTAGCATCATCTTCAAGCATACATGAATTCATACACTTTACTCCTGCCGACAAGACTCCTGCCGACAAGACTCCTGCCGACAAGACTCCTGCCGACAAGACTCCTGCCCACAAGACTCCTGCCCACAAGACTCCTGCCCACAAGACTCCTGCCCACAAGACTCCTGCCCACAAGACTCCTGCCGACAAGACTCCTGCCGACAAGACTCCTGCCCACAAGACTCCTGCCCACAAGACTCCTGCCCACAAGACTCCTGCCCACAAGACTCCTGCCGACAAGACTCCTGCCGACAAGACTCCTGCCGACAAGACTCCTGCCGACAAGACTCCTGCCCACAAGACTCCTGCCCACAAGACTCCTGCCCACAAGACTCCTGCCCACAAGACTCCTGCCGACAAGACTCGTGCTTTAATAACAACTAATCTATGAGGCATCAATATATTAATTTACATATGCAGATGATTCATCGCATCCATTGACTGTGGTGTCAGGTATAATCCATTTGTCGTATGGCGCATGGCCGATGCTGTTTTACAATCTATTGTCCGGCGAATTCTCGAGCTAGACGAACAGACGCTGGATAACCCACCATTCATACCGCTCACTTGCGAGCATGCCAACGATAGTCAAGGTAGCATCATCCGTTCGGGACTCGATCTGGCGACACTGTCACCATCATCTTCGATATACAGAAGTAAGACGCCCCTTTGCAAAACATTTCGCAATACTTTTCACGTAATATTCATCCATTGTGTGATCTTACCCCCTCGAATCACTTTACGAAGCAGATTGTGAATGATCCATCTGATTGGAGGAACATTTGAGGTACTGATATTTTAAGGAGCCCGTATTATTCTCCCCGAAGGCCTTCTGCCATACATTTTAAATAAAAAATATATGGGAGCACTCTGAGAAAACTCACATACTCGTTCTCCCTAGAAGAACACACGCAGATACTTACATAAAAATTATAATATTTTAATATGCTTGTAGGTGTATATGCATATATGTATAAATATATACAGAAATATAAAATATTTAAATATATTTTATATAAAATTATGTATATTTCTATCTTATATGTATCATATTATCTACATATTTTCATCAGCGGTGTGTGGTGAAGTGTTGCAAGGTAAGCTGTGTTTTGCTCTGTGCTGTACCTAATCGTTTGCTAGTTTACGCATCGGCCACTTAAACGTAGCAGTGCAGTTGACGTCACAGCACGTGTGTAATAAGTAGGGACAGGTGTTTTTCGCGAAAACTTTTCTCGCCTTGCTAGACTTAAATATCATATTTCCACAAACACAACTTTGTTTGGTTATTGGCCGCGTGTCTACGTGAGAAGACATGTTCTTATTTGACTGGGCCAATCGTAATAAAGTACTCGGATACTGAACGTCCACGATTTGCGGAGGCACGTGACATTTAAACTCATCCAACCACGAAAGTGCATATGAATAAAAGTGTTTTTGAGTACGACTGGTCTTGAAATCTTTTCGCGAAAAATACCTGTCCCGAGTAATGGATGCCTCGCCGCGCTCTCGTGAGTGGCCGCAACACAGTCAGTTTATATCGGCCCCACTCCGGTTACTGGTTCCTGCTGCGTGCGCCAGGTGTGTACACTACTGAGCAAGCACCGGCTTACTTTGCAACACCTAACCACACGCCACTGCTTTACATGCCCATTACGCGTCTCCAGAATATTTTCTCTCGCTTAGTAGAGAAGCGACGGAGACTGTAAAGGACGTCTCTAGCATCGCGACGACAGAGTAGATAATTACGCAGAGATTAAATGGCATGGCGATTCTTTTGATGTGGGCGTACCCGTTCTCCGATTGGCTGCGCGCGGCCCCGAGAACGGGCCTTGTACAATGCGACAGGCTGCTGCGTGCCGCGAAATTTTCGTTACTAGCTGGGCTGCCTGCTGGCGAGTAGGTTACCAGGCGCCGATTGCTGGCAGGTGACGCCGTTTTCCTGGCATGCGCGGCTGGAGTTCGTCGTTCAAGCCGTTGTTTCACTTCTGTATGTTTACATACTCTGTGCCGTCATCGTGCCGCGCAGTCTGAGGCTGCGAAGATCCGCACTCAAGCGTTCGCAGTTGAGTATTCAGTCCTGCTCTTCCCCCTCCGCCTCCTTTTTGTCTTCCTGCTTGTTAGGTATCCTTCCGCCACACGTGTAATTACTTGTGTCGATTCGTTCATCGAGTCACATTTTTAAATTGTAAGAAACAGGAAATTATTACTTAAGTGAAAATGTTAGTTTTTTTCCCTAATGAGACAACAATAAATCAGCATAGTTGGTTCACAGTTGATTGAGCACTTTCGAAATCAATGTTTGAAAAATATCACTTCTTTTACCTGCATGAATTTTAACGGGCACACTGACTGACATGCGCCTAGTGAAATTGGTAACGACGGAGGGAAAGTAGTTCCATGCTTTGACGTTGAAGGAAAAGTGTCGTGTAAACATTCGTGGGTACGAAAATTATTAAATTTGCTTTCTGGATTTTTTAGTGCATATAAATGTAAAAATTAGAAAAATTGTGAAATACTGATTTTTCTACTGATTTCACAGTTTCACTTGACTGACGACGCATGAACAAAGCAATCAAGCACATGACGATGTTAATTTACTTTTTGTGGAATAATACACAATGTTCATACAATTTAATATATAGCAGGGTTTTAAAAAGTGTTCAGTTTGCCGTGTACATCGTATATCAATGGTCATCACCTAAAACATTCATTATATAACAAGGCAAAGAACTACTTTTCATAATCCTCCAGAGACATGGCTTTGAAACATAGGCAGTAATGGATAGGGATTTTCTTTATATTGAATTCAAATGTGTACCAGCTAGCCCGTATACAATAATGGCGAAACCGTGAATGGTGGGATAAGTCGAAAAGGGAATAAAGTGGCCGCAGAAAATCCTGCGGGGTGGTAGGAGGTGAAAGGCTCGAGTTCGTGCGGACGCACTGATGTCGTGGCTTTGGAACACTCAGGCCCAACGACTGCGTGAAGAATGACGAAAGCTATAAAAATGCTTCTGCCTTTGTTCTCTCACGGAAGCACTTTTGTTATTACAGTAGGTTGTCCGCGGTTTATTGGGTTTTTGTGAAAGCTATACTTCGTTTATTTTAGCTGGCCATTCTATATCCTACCGCCACATGTTAAAATTCATAATGCCATGAACCTAACGGCTAACATACATGTGTCGATAAATTTAAGTTCTTATACACGCAATGATTTAATTATTTCACGCGAATTCCTAATATAATGTGTATTAAACAAGAAAAAAAATCACGCGGAATACCATTGTATTAAAAAACTACACTTTTTATTACAAGCTGTCTCACAACACAAAGAAAAAGGTTTTGTTGAAAAAAAGGTTTTTTGGGCTCAACCAAAACAACTGTTTATATAGGGAAAATTAAATATTTTGTTGGGAGGCCGAATCATTTTGGTTGTTTTTATTTGGTTTCCCCAAATGTGTCATATTTCATTTGCTCAACTTAAGATTCGTATGTCTACGTATATTACAGTTTTGGTTATTTTTATTAAAAAAACTAATTATTGCAGCACCTAAATTCTAACCAATAATAACGGCGCCCAAATGATACGCCTTAGTAACATTGACTAAACTGAATGCTACTAGAGCGGGAACGTTTTCATGTACACTACTGGCCATTAAAATGGCAACACCAAGAACGTGCGCTGTCACACCCAGATTTATTGGTCGTAATACCGATCATACACAGGTGAAATCATTACTCTTGCAGCTCGATGTGGGGGAAATCAGTACTGCGTGACCCCACACGGGCTTAAATAGCAATTGCTATACGACGCGACATTGAGAGGAGGAGAATTTGGATGTCTGTCGAAGGTGTCTCCGCCCACACTGCTTCGATGTGTGCCCAAAGTTCATCCGTGGTGGCCGCGGGTGTCCTGCGACAGGCCAGTCGTCGTCTGACCATGAACCACACGTGTTCCATGAGCGAGAGATCCGGTGAACGCGCAGGCCAAGAGAGCAGTGTGACGTGGTGGTCGTCCATGAGCCGTTGGACGATGTATGCCACAAGCGGTCGCGTATTGCCCTATTTGTACAGGGTCCAGGCCGGCACTGAAGATAGGGGACAACACCAGACTCCAACATCTCCGCAACGTAACTGCTGCTGGTCAGCGTACCAGCGTTGCGAACTGGGCGCAAGCGGGATCCGATGATATTCATACAACTATTATTTACAATATGAGTCTACCTATATCTTCCTTTTCTCTTGTAATTCCCCAATCAGCGCAATATTTATTGTCTATCTAAATTTCAATTAAAGTCGTTATCACTGTTTATACTGGTTACCGTTATTTAATTCACGCCCATTATTTACACATATTCAGTCTGTCCATTACCATCATTCCAAATGTCTTGCACTCACGCATCCGGTTCAATAGTCCCGCCCGTCAGTCTCGCTCTCTGCTGTACCGACGCTCGCAGACTTCGCTCTCTCCAGTTCCTCTCGTCCACACGTCGCTTCTCTGTCCTTCGCACGCCTGGCACTTAAGGCCGTGCAATACTCCAAACTCGTGGCCCGGTACAGAAGGTTCCCCACAACCCTGAATCACACCGAGAGAGGAGGGGGCGATAACCAGAACATTCTTACAACTATAGCCCCATAAATTCAATCAAATTGTGGACCGGAGCGCACGAGACCCTATAGGATTAACGCGGTGGCAGCGGTATGCGTGGCGGCACGCCTTTGTAAATCTCCGTACACTCTTCGGATTACTAGATATGCCTTTCACACACTGTCCTTTGCACGCTCGGGCGAGAAGGGAAGTGATACAAAGCAGAAACATGTAACGGTAGCTTAAATTTTATTTTATTGTACCACGTTTCATATGGAGAAATGCGCAAAATACAAGTGGATAGATTTTGCTCGTGCTTACTCAATGTTGCAAGTTGAGTGCTTAGCCTACGTTTAAGGTATCCGGATTGTCATCGATGCTGTGGTGATTATTAATTGTTCTGGAAATATTCATACAGCGTTTATAGTCATTTAACTATCTTAAAGTTTGTGCGTGCCGAACATACACAAATTTCGTTCACCATTTATAGTAATACATTTTTTCAACTACTCTGCTACTTGGAAACTTGTTAAACTATTTCGTGATAATATGTAAAATTTCAAAATTTGTGGCATTTCATAGCATTGTCTAGCGGCGATTTTTTTAATGTATTATGAAATATGGTTGTATATTTTTGAACAATCATAAGATTTAAAAACATTNTTAAACTATTTCGTGATAATATGTAAAATTTCAAAATTTGTGGCATTTCATAGCATTGTCTAGCGGCGATTTTTTTTAATGTATTATGAAATATGGTGGTATATTTTTGAACAATCATAAGATTTAAAAACACTTTCCAAAATAATTAAATAAATTAATTGTTATTAAATAAAACCGTAAAAGAATATAATGGTAACGGCATTAAAACAAAAATGTCTAAAATAGCTGGCAGTAGAACTTCACTATCACAAGTCACATTTTAATCTCAGTAATACATTTTTGAAGGTAATTTTTTTTAAGACCGCAGGATGCGTNCGTAAAAGAATATAATGGTAACGGCATTAAAACAAAAATGTCTAAAATAGCTGGCAGTAGAACTTCACTATCACAAGTCACATTTTAATCTCAGTAATACATTTTTGAAGGTAATTTTTTTAAGATCGCAGGGTGCCTAGCCTACTTTGAAGCTACAATCTTATGGAATCCAGTACAGAAAAATTAATAAATAGCAACCCTTAATAGCTGGTTTTACTTTTTTTGAGAGCAGCTAGTTTAGAAGAGTGATGTCGTTCTGCCGAGATATTTTTAACGCCTGAAAAATTGACACGCCATTTCGGTGCGAGAAATTACGCGAAATGAATGCCCATATCTAAAAAAATATTTGCTCCCAGAGTGGCAAAAACAATTTTTTTTAGGATAGCTCCGTCTTGTTTCTGCAGCGTTGGCTTCTGTTAAACCTGCGGACCTCAGTTAAATTATTTATCGTTAATTTAAGTACCACAGTATTTAAATGAGGCGGTGGCTATGTCAAGTCTGTGATCTCGGGTGGCGTGAGAAGTGCTAATTAATGTTTGTTGTTTTCCTTGCTTTACAGCTTCGCGCGCGCGTGTGTGTGTGTGTGTGTGTGTGCAGGTGTATATATATAATATATATAATATTATATAATATAATATTCGGTTCGGATATATGTAATATTCGGTTGCTTTTTTACAGCAATGTGCGCCGGAAAAACAAATCAGCACAGCCATGAAAACAGAACAGTTCTGTAAGCTGGTTTCATGGTAACAGCAACAAGACTTATGTACCAGCAACACAATTTTCTTTTAATTTATTAAGTTATGCTTGTTGCGGGAACGATCTAAATATTGCTGAAGCTATTCTGCATACGCGACTGTCAGTTCTGTAGTAGAGACGGCGAGCTATGCTCAAGGAACTATATACAGTTAATTCACGGTTTCTTCACACTTTTTTNCAGTTCTGTAGTAGAGACGGCGAGCTATGCTCAAGGAACTATATACAGTTAATTCACGGTTTCTTCACACTTTTTTAATCAAACCTACGAAAAACAACCCCATGCATGACGTGTTTCGTTATTTCCTAAATTCACAATGTACCACAAGCATTGTATTCTTCTGTTAACATAAANCCCCATGCATGACGTGTTTCGTTATTTCCTAAATTCACAATGTACCACAAGCATTGTATTCTTCTGTTAACATAAAAGTATCTTATTTTTAATTGAATTTAACTTTTACTTACATTTTATCTATAAATGATAATATTACATTTGTAATTAATATGAATAAATGCAGACAGAAAATAAGTGTGTTGGTAATTTCTAATAAGAAATAGTTCTTATGACAATATTATTAAACTGAGTGCACACAAACTAGGTGCGCTGTACCTTTCGTGTAATTTTCAAAGACTTTGTTAAGCTTTATTTGCACTAGGCGGAGGGATAGTCTGAAAGTAGAACTTTAGCAGGACTCCATAATAGTTGGAAGTAACCACGAACGGACTATAGATACAATTACAGACAAGACCCCGACATACAGTTTTGTTGTCAATACTATTTTCGTTAACAGTATTTAGATGGCATCTGCAACCAACCTGATTTCTGTTCCTGTATTAACAGTCTATATGTGTTAAGCGTACAGAAATTTGGTTCTTACCACGACAGTTGTTCTCTGTGTGTGTGCGCGTGGAAATGTCACCCTTATCGCTCCCGCGGAAAAAAAATCTCCAGGTAGACGGGAGCCTTAAGCTGGCGATTCACGACTTGACTCAAATATAATATAGTTGAATGGCGATAAAGTTAATCATTTGAAAAGTATTTAAATTACTGGTACAAAAAATAGTGTTTGTACATTTTTGTCAAGGTAGATAAAAGTTAAACAAATTAAATTTAAGTTGCGAGAAAAATATTTAATATAAAATTTTATTATGTGCACGAACAGACGCCATTCAAATCCTGCTAGGGGTTTTATTATTGTGTAATAATTTGAACCCTAGTGTTACACGGTTATTTATTGTTTTTACATTCAATTACCATGTTGAAACACTCTTTGTCGAGCTCTGCNCCCCCCCCTGCACAACGGATCATCAAGCGATGTTTTCAAGCACCCTCGCCGTCGCCAACAGCTGCGTCTCTCTCAAGCGCGAGAACCTTCAGCGCCAGGCCACCTCGAGTGCATTCCGCGCTTCGCAGAACAATTACTCACCCCGCGAAAGAATACCGTTCAGAGCACATTTCGTAAACAATTTCCAACACGCCGTGCGAAGAGTCTGTCGGGACGTGGAATAACACGAATGCTGAAGAATTGTTACCTAACGAATGCAATTATATTTAACACCGGTTTTTCTGGGTCAGGTAGAGTTAAAATTGTCACTCGTATAAAATATTTGTTTTCTTTCATAAAAGTTACTTGCAAATAAAATTGGCTGGTTTTTCATGATATGCCCTACATTCGACCGTGACACCATCGCACAACTAGAAATCGGTTATTGTCTTAAGGGCGCCTTCTGGCTTAATGTATACAGAATTTTCGGAAACTCAGTGCCCAAGCTCCAGACATAGTCTCATTGGACCAATAGTAACACAAAAAACCCCATACACTTATATCCGGAAACGTATTTTTATATAAAATATATTTGTGTTCAAAGTTTTGGGTGGTGTAAAACGCCTGGAGAACAAGGCAGAGCATGATTGGACAGTCTTTTGAGGGGTCGGTCTTGTTTTGGCAGTGATAAAATATAACTCCTTCACATTTTGAAATAATAACTTCAATATTAACCATCATTTCGATAACAATTCTCGGTTTCATATCGATAATTGAATTTGCCACAATTAATAACACATTATCTTGTAAAAAATATTTAATATATATTTTATTTCATAGTTTTTTTAGATACATGGTTGTTTATTTTTGCACACAACCACATCTTGAATTTTTTTAAATATTTATATATTATTTTGTAGTTTCTTATGTATTTCAGTATGTAGGGATTTTGTGGTCATTATAACTACATGTTTNAGTTTCATATCGATAATTGAATTTGCCACAATTAATAACACATTATCTTGTGAAAAATATTTAATATATATTTTATTTCATAGTTTTTTTAGATACATGGTTGTTTATTTTTGCACACAACCACATCTTGAATTTTTTTTAATATTTATATATTATTTTGTAGTTTCTTATGTATTTCAGTATGTAGGGATTTTGTGGTCATTATAACTACATGTTTTAAGAAACCTTTTACTTTAATGTAATTTATTTCTATGAAATTTGTTTTATTGATTCATTGATTATATTTAAAGTTAATTATATGTTTTGTCTACATAGTTACGCGTGTTTGCATGCGAACTTACATAATCACACTGTTACTTGTGACACAGGTATCGATCGAAATAAAAGATTTTAGTAAGTTTTATGCATGCAATTTATTGACATGAACCAGAAATTTTCATACAAGCGCACACACAACCATAATGTAATATTTTCAGCTTGTAGTTATTTCATATTCAGTGTTCAATGAACAGTTTAACAAGAAATAATAACACGTAAACAGAAATGTGATTGGCATTTAGAACAACGGTAGGCCTACCTTACATTTGTCCAGCAGCAGCTCAAATGCACAAACTTCACAGAGTATCGATTAAATGACCGAGGAAGGATTTTAAAATCGACTTACGTACAAGCTTTGGAAATTGAATCACTCACACCCAGACGCGTGTTCACTATTAAGTAGAATATCGTTATTAGTTTAAATCTACTTTGCTTTGTGTGGCCGTAACTATGAGTGTAGCCTTCTCGTACGTATTTCTTATTTAAAATTCAAAATAATATTAAGTCTTTTCAAATGCTTTAATATATTGCAAAAATATATAAATTAAATTAATAAATAGTTTTCTCACATCAACCCAGTTGGGAGAACATGAGATATCAGTTCAGGGCTCTGTAGGCAAATAGGGAGAGCAACTTTAACAAACTGAAGATCCAAGATGGCGTAAACGCAAGCCAAAATTAATTTCTCAAAAATTATTTATTATTCTACAGATGTAGTTTCTGCGTCGAAATTCAAAACACTTAGCTTAAAAATTTTTGATTGCTGCAACATTTCGTATCTTCTGAGGCTGATTCCGCTGATCGTCAGCCTTAATCTTCCCTTACAATGCTCTTGAGCCTGAGGTATGTATCTACAGTGTTTACCGTACCACGCGCATATCGCGGTAGCTCTAACCTGACTTTAATTCTAGCCCACGTAGGTAGCGCGTGCAGACTGATTTATTCCTCTTGTGTGCCGCGCGTCTTCGCCCTGTCGGCTGTCTGCATTACGGCACGTGACTCGGCCAGTCCAACCAGAAAAATAAAAATTACCTATCAGGACGACGACCCACCAGGTCCACCACCTGCCTGGCGGAAAAACCGAGATGGCTTAGAAGAGCCTAAAACTGCACGCTTAAACGACGCCTTTAAACATCGTGCCAATAACGAGACGGCTACATCATATCTTACATACACGTCTTGCGTTACCATAGCAATCAAACAAAAAATTCCTCTATGCAAAATGGTCCACATAAAAATACCTCTGTGAAAGAAAATGAAGACTTACAAACATAATTATGCTGAAATATGTTTTCTGGGGTTAAAGCAAAATGCAATTAATAATATAAATTAGATCTGGAGTAAATAAAATATATCTGCCGCAAATAAATAATAAATAGAATATCTAATTATTACGTTAACATACAGATCGCAAAAGTGAACTGCGATAGCTGTGACAGGAATAAGTAATGGTTATTTGTAGCATTAGAACTGTGATAGGAATGCAGAATATTACGTATATTAGATCTTTAATAATCTTTGGACAAGAATAATGTACAAATATAATTAGTATATTTTCATAAATAGTACCTGCATGGTTGGTTTGTAAAAATCTGCAAATATTAAAAAAATCACAGTTATTCTCGTAAAATTTCTTCTAGATAAGCTTTATACGTGCCTTTGAGAAGACAGGCAAAGTGATATTTTTCTGAAGCTAATTAGAATTTCTTTTGGTGCCCCACAAATTTGGAAATATGACGTGAACTTCCCTGCTCGCTCGCTAATCTTGTTGCTTACGGACTTAAATTTCACGGCTAGTGGGCGCTTGGTGAATATCAAATATGACCGGTTCTGCTTTCTCGCCGTCCACCCGCGTTTTTCCCTCAGTTATTTACGTCACCTAACAAAAACTCCCACTTCCTGTTTCTTGTGAAAAACGGAGGAAGTTACTTGTAAATAAATCACATAAGCAACGGATAAACTTGGCAACTGTACAATTTGAAAATACAAATCATAAATAATGAAATTTGTTTAAAAGAAAATCGTGTTGAATGAAATTATTTTTTGTTCCGCTAATGTGGTTTCTCACTTTCATAATACGTTTCTCTACTGTACGTGACCGGTATAACTTACTCTTGAAAATGGGCTTAGTTTAAAATTTCCATGCAGTCAATATTTAATGTAATACGCGTACAAAAATTCACTTTCTGACTCGAAAAGGGGTTCTCATGTAATAATTGCGAGTCACGTCATCTCTTGGTCCTGTCCCTGAAGTTCAAATAACAATACTATTTAAAGAGATTTGGTACTCGTACTTCGATATTATGAAATGCATCATAGTACGTCCATAAATTGTTCGAAATCATCACTTCATGCAAATCCATTTTACACAGAGAATGAGAAATCTTGTTATGATTTCGCAACAAAAGTATGGCATTTTTGCTTGTACGCTGTTGTTCCGAAGCACTTTAGTTCGTATTTCTATCATATTTAAGAAATAAATAATTTAAACGGAAACATCCAGTAAATATTTTAGTTCATATAAACAGAGAAAAGTAGACGAATATTGGATACCAATTCCATTTTGTTTAATTATTTTTTGTGATAAATTTTTAATGATGATTTATAACAGAAATAAATCAAGTGATCTTTACTTATAAATAATGTAAAATGAAACCATATTCCTGGAAAGCAAAACTTCATATTTTCTTTGTGTTACACAAAACACTAATACACAGATAGGGTGACAAATATAGAACCCTGAATTATTATTAAATAATGTGCTGTCTATTATGTTACGCTATTGTGAACTCACTGTACATGTCTTAAGAATATCCATTAATGTTTTGTTAGTGGCTGCATCTTGTGGGAGGTTCGAGAAGGTAAATAAAAGATTGTATTATGATTATCCCTCGCCAGGTTTATGACCTATATATTTCTGGCGTGGGTATTGTGCAGGAGAGACTTCAGTAGGTCTCACATCCTGAATAAAGTGCCTAAACCACCATGTAAGCAAGTGTGTCTGTATCTATCCTGAAATATGTCATGCTGAAATTGACCCTTGAGGTGCATCTGTAATGAGAAGTGAACTCATCAGTTTGCGCGGGGATATCATGAAAGTTGGAACAGATAATCCTCCAGCACTCATTCTCGAAACTACAGTTATCAAGGACCTCATCTATGCCGAAGCAATCCCACGAACTTTGACGTTTCCTTTGGTATAAATTACACCTTAATCGACACCATGGCAAGCCGTTTCCCAGCTCTTCGTTTTGGAGGAATATTCGCCAAACGGCTGTACCCGACTTCCAAGTGGAGTATAACAGCAACACGCCGACGAATTCCTTATGGGCAAGGGTTGAAATACACTTAATCAGCACGAAGGTGAATTCAGCTGACATCTCAGTTGACCAGCTCCAAGCTCCGAACTGATACTGAGAAGCGCCGTCCGCTCCCCTGCCACGTCCATCTGGGACCCTCACACCCAGAGGATTCCGTGGTCCGGCCGAGGCACTACCCAACCCCTGCCGTCTCTCCAGGACAACTCTGTAGCCGTGTCACCGCTCATTTTCGACCGTTCTCAGGGGGAGAGAACCTTCCATTCTTCCTTCAGCCTGCGAAGTTTCAACCACTGCCACCACGAATACATCCTCAATGGATCGGTCACCCAAGAAGGCCTCAGGTGGGGCTTTTCCGATCGTCCGTGGTATTATCTTAAATTCTCATGGCACTAGTGGGTGACTCCACAATTCCATTACCATTACCTTGAATTTCTTCACATTGAAATTGAGGTATTTGTGTCCTGTGACCCAGCGGGCTGAAAGCTAATTAGACCCAACGTCCTAGCTAGTGGACGAGCCTAGGTGCTGACTGGCGGTCCATCCATCATTCCCTATCATGCCGGATACCCCACTCCCCGTATGTGAGGTATGGGATGGACAGGGACGTCCACAATGGAGCTCAATTTGCTAAAAACTCAGGGGCGCAGGGTGCCGAAACATCACTCTCGAAGGCTTGAGTTGCCTAGGTGGGAGAGACAACGTAGGACCCAGGTCCCTTCGCATTCACGCCATTCTTATGGAACGCGAAGTAACCAGGCTCGGATGCCAGGTCACGGCACTGTCCCGACACCTCAAACTCTTGGGAAACTATCCTTCTCAGCTTGCCAAGAAGTGCGTCGCTCTGTAATGACACGCTGAACTTGGCTTTGAACAACACACAATCCTGCCTTGAGTCTGATTAGCTCTCGGTAGCTGCGACACATTGCCTATAGGTTGCGCTGGCGATTTTTAAGTGAGTACGGCCTAAATTACACCGACTGGCGAACGAAGTTCCGCCTTATTGCTTGCCAGTGGGGACAATTTGCTGAATTGTACGACTGAAGTGCGTGGCGCAATCCCGAAATTTTGCTTCCGCAATTGTAAATATTATGTGGAGGCGGTGTCCCACCTATGCGCAATGCGGGTTGGAATCCTTGCGAGGCCACGCCCGGATTTTACGCATGTGAGGAAACGTGGCGGACGTCGACATTGGCCGGTGGGTTTCCTTGGACCACTACGGTTTTTTCTGTAGTTTCATTCCGTCGTCACTCCATCCAAGGGTCTCATTTCATGCCAGTTTATGAATAGGTATAAAGGGCTCCTACGGATCCTACTCTTATGCCCATCACCAAATAGGCGTTACCCCTGCCCTAGGGTGAATCCTTTTACACATTTATTGTTTAAAATACATGTAATAAGATAATAAAATAAAGAAGGTTGTAATCATAATATTAAACACCAAATAAATTCAATATTTTTTTTTTTTTTAATCAGCGGTATTCCGTGCTGATTTGAGGTGTCAACAACTATTGCTAGTTTTTGGTTTAATCGGAAGCATTTGAAACTGTGCTTTAAAAGAATCCCCACCCACAACTGCATATATTATAGCTACTGACTGGCTCATCTTGAGTGAAGTTGGCAGCAGCTTACAAGTCGCGGTTGGCTCAGAGGCTTAGGCAGTATTATCCCAGCTCTGGTGGGCAGGTGATTAGTCGTGGGGAGATCTCATGTAAGGACAGGCGTGGAGGATTTCTCTGGGTGATCCCCCCTTTCCCCCTTATGTCTTCATCTCACCACTGCTCCATCTCATCTTACCTCCTCCATTCTTCCGAATGGATGAAACGATAGGTCTCTCCTTCGGGTAGGGCAGCCGGCTTCACTAAGCGCCAACGTCCTCTCAACCATTGTGACCCTTTCTGCGGCGGGAACACCGGGGTGGTTTTTCACGCAAAGGGAATATGGGGTAGAGTGCGCTTTCCAGCTACGCAGCACCCCTTTTTTTCCGTGTTCAACGCTATTGCCAATAAGTCTATCAAAACCAACGTGGATACGATTTGAGGTTACAATGCTGTTCATGTAAGTAAGTGCTTTGAAACGTTTTTACACTTCCTGTGATCTAGTTTTAATGCAACTAGATTATATTCAAGCTGTAGTCTATTCGTGGTTTCTTCACACTTTTTGAATCAAACCTTTGAAAAATCACACCATGTGTGACGTGTTTGGTGTTTCCTAATGATGTTATGTACTCAAGCGTTTTATACTTGTGTTCACTTTAAAGTATCTTATTTTTGGTTTAATTTTAAATTTAATTTTCTTTTTATCTATCACTTATAATATTAATTTATAGTTAGTATTAATAAAAACTAAGAAAATAGATGTGTTGGTAATGCCTAGTAAGAAATAGCCCTTTTCCAAAATATTATTACACTGAGTGCGCACTAATGCGGTGCGTTGTTCTTTTAGTGTAACTGGCTAGACTAGGATAAGCTTTGTTTGCTTGAGGCGGAAGAATATCATGGAAGTAGAACTTTAGCACGACTTCATAAAAGTTTGAAGTAGCCGTGAATGGACTATAGTTAAAAATACTGTATTCATACGAAAGGGTGGGTCTGTAAAAAAACGGACCTAAACAAAAATAAAAATGTTTATCATGGTTGACCATGTGAGTTTGACAGTTCTACTGGCAATGGGTGATTAAATTTTTGGTACACGCGCAGAAGACGAAAATCGTTCTGCCTCGTCTTTAGTCTATTGTTATTTATTAAAAACTTAACGCGTTTTTGTTGTTTTATGTACTTTAGAGTGATAGCTGGCGTAAGTGTGACTAGTTTGCGTTTCTAACAATTTCATATCATCGCGTCGGTTGGTCATACATGCAACGATGTTCGTTATCCACGACAGTGTTAACTCTTATGTGTGGCGAATGGCCTTTCTAGTTTAATAACTTTTAAAGGGTTGTCAAACGGAATCAAACTTTATTAATCGTAGATTTTGAGCTAAGGGTATAATATTAGTATTATTACGTTGGTTATTCAGGTTTTAATGAGTTTTTATACACGAGAAAAGTACGAACTTCCCATGCCCCAATTTCCTTGGTGGTAGTAAGCTTGGAGAACCCACAAGTTTCTTTCCATTTGTACTGCGCATTCGTGAAATGCCATGAATACTGTAGTGTCGGTCTTTAACTTAGTACAACAGTAGATCGAAGAATGCTCTTTGCTGGTAAAAAAAATAGCTTTACTATTTTTAACGAAACGATATAAAGCAGATCCACCTTTCAGAGACTCGGAGTTTCTTAACTCATTAACCTTCTTTGCCATCTCTTACTCTCTGCATTCATTTGTTGCTCTTTTCAGATATTTATTTAACGCACGCAAAGAAAACAGCGTATAATACAGTTAAAAGAAGCGTGGGGAATAATTCTACTTGTTTGACGTGTCGACAGTGGTTTTTTGAAGCAAAGAAACGCATGAGAAAGTTCCTACGAAAAGGCGAGGGTTAACAAAGTGGAAATGGAAATGAGTATCCGTGGTGATGGTGTCAGAGCTGTGTTAATTATACGGAACTTGGGAGAAACACAACGAAACAGGAAGAGACGTCTCTTTTTAAATCTTGAAAAAAACGCGATAATTACTAAAAGCTCAAAATAAAGAAAGAAAGAAATGTGTAAATAAAGAAAACGTTACATTCAAAAGAACCACGGACGGGACATGTGTAAAGCTTGTTTATATTTTCGCCTCTGGGTTGCTTTCTTTTGAGTTGCAAATTCTTACCTTAACCTATTCAGTCAGGGTGTACACAATCGTATTCATAACGCACAGGAAGGTTTTTTTTTTTTTTTGCCCAGTACTCTACAGTACGGGGTTCAATGCCCGAAGACCTTTCGTGTGAATAACTGATTAGTGAACCGTGTCGCTGTTCTACGAATGGTTCTTGTATACACAGGCGAACGCAAAGCCTGGGGATCACTGGTTGTGATGACAAAACAAGTGCTGCGACGTCTTAAAGTACGGAATGAATCATACAATTTTTTATTTGTGACACTTCAAACCATATATTAAACAAGGTCCGTAAGTGACAACACTCGATCATCACGATTTTTACTTTCAGAATGCAAGTCTTGACCAGACGCCACTTCGGCATTCATTGTATTTAATATATTAATGATGCTAATTGCTGGAACAACATAAGTTATTTAAACAAATACCATACATTTTTTGTGCAGCGTTTTACACTGAAGAGCCAAAAAAACTGGTATAGGCGTGCGTATGAAAATAATAGAGGTATGGAACCAATCAGAGTAACGCGATGCGGTTGGCACATATATCGGTTACTGCTGCTACAATGACAGGTTATCAAGATTTAAGTGAGTTTGAACGTGGTGTTACAGTTGGCACACAAGAGATGGGACATAGCATCTCCGAGGTAGCGATAACATTTGGATGTTCACGTACGACCATTTCACGAGTGTACCGTGAATATCGGGAATCCGGTAAAACATCACATCTTCGACATCGCTGAGGCCGGAAAAAGATCGCGAAAAAACGGGACAAACTACGACTGACGAGAATCATTAAACGTGACAGTCATGCAACCCTTTTTCAAATTGGCGCTGATTGGATTGGCGGACTGCTCTGCAGGATTAATGGTGTGAATTGCCTCCTGCATACCTTTATACATTAGTCGAGTCCATGCCACGTCGTCTTCCGGAACTTCTGCGTGCTCGGGGGGCCCTGCACGATATTAGGCAGGTGTACCAGTTTTTTTTGGCTCTTCAGTGTAATTATAAAATAGGGCAAAGCTGCCATCGTGCCCAGAGTAAATGTCTTCTCAGTGATTCGCTGCTATATATGCAGTTCCATCCGGTCAGAAAGATATTCCCTTAACAGAACATGTAGTTTGTCTTTGGCAGTAACTGTGTTCTCGCCAGAGATAGGTCTATACTAAGTTGAACCAATGTCATTAAGTAAAGGATTTTCGTCAAATATTATTCCGTGCTTTTTTTCGCTGGAACTTAAGAAAAGTAAATGTGGATTTTCCCAGCAGAAGAATTGGTAAAACATAAAAACAATAGAACTGGGATTTAGCGTGTACAGCTGTCTTTCCTGAAAGTATAGCTTATCTTTTGTGACCTGCCTGAATACTTCGTAATGAGGAGGTGACTATGGATAAATGGGTGAATGATGACACTGGAATAATTAGGGATACCCAGAGTACCCCCCCCCCCCCNAATCAATTTTCAGTCGGTCGTGACTGGCGACCCTCAGCGCTTGTAAAGACGACAACTTCCTAATTCCTACAATCGAAGCAACTGTTTGATTTCTCGCAATGGCAATAATTTTTTTTTCACTAACCTCTACAACTTCATTAACCTTTACCCGGGTTGTTATTTTTTTTCTCCCAACGTAGTAGACAATATTGAAGATGTTGTCCTCCTTTGACGTTACTTAAGTCAAAAACAAAGTAATTTATTCATTCTTGAAAAACAGGAATCGTGTCATTACGTAGGCCCGCACGATGAAATCACCAAAGCGATCTTTTTGTAGCATATGGTATTTCTCCGTGTTATTGTAACTAAACTTCAAGTTTTCTCCCAATAATATATTATGTTCTTTGCTTATTAATCTGCACGTGTTCCGATATTGTTTTCCATCTTTTAATACCCAGCCATTCGGTATGCATACAAAAGATTGTACCATCTATTTCAATCTGCATTTCAGAGTTCTTCCACAGAAATTAATTTCAGTGCTACTAACACTTGGTATTTATTAAAAATGTAGAAGTTTTAGCAATTTCTCCGGAAACTAAGACTTTTCGGATTGGTTTTCTACGGCCATGGAGCTATAAAAGTGAAAACTGCACGCCCCTACCACGTTTAGAAGCCCCATATGTTATGACCGTGTCACACGTCAATTAGGCTCATTCAAATCACGAGATTTCGGGTTCCGAATCCCGATGAGGCATGGATGAGCATATTGCTTTCAGTGGTAGATCAGGTGGGAGCGTTTTGGCCTTTGGAGAAGCGAATAAGTCAATGAATAAAATTTGTATAATATTTAGTTATACTCGAACATGGTCGCACAACCTCTAAATCAACGAACCCTTGCACCCGTGAATCTTATCTGACTTTACCTAGGATTCCCAACAGATGTACTGCCGCACTTTTTAGAGAGTCTTAGAGTTTTGGAAACCTTGTGTGAAAGATGGTTATAACATAAATAAATCAGACACATTTACTCGAGTCTTTCTTATGTAGGCGGATAGTCTGAACACTGAATAACATAAAACAAGTTATAGTAATCGTCTGTCTACATTCGTCTTTCTACTTAACTATAAAGCCGACCTACGAGTTGCGTGTTCAAAACCTCGACTCAGAATTGACAATATTCGCAAACTACATTCATCACAAGAATGTCATTAGTGGAACTATATTTTTTTAAAATCATATCCGGAAATGTTTTGTTTTTTAGTTTCTGAGAAGGTAATAATTTTTTATTTATCTACATGTTGGTATACATCTTTTTAGTTCAAAGTTAAATTTAATATACATATTCGGGAATGGTTGCGACTTGATATAATAATAAATAAGTGCGCCCCGAAAATGTGGTATTCAACTAATTGTGCCGCGAAATGGTGAATGTCGGGAAACCCTAGGCTACATAGTTGGTAGCCTTGATGTATCCTCAGAAAATTGTGGCTATGTAACGACAATTTGACGAGAACAGGATCCCGCCCGAGAATCACCTAGATATATATATCCTTAGTCTCCCGACCTCAACCCCATTGAATACCTGCGGGCATTTGCCGAGGTCTCGAGTACACAGCAGAAGAGACAGAACAGTAAATTTAACTGTCAGAAACATAGAGATGTGTTCAATCAAAGTGTATTAACAAGAAAGTGACATACTTACTGTATGAGAGAAACATTTTATCATTCGCTCTTTCCTACTACACGTATACAATTATGTGGTAAATTTTGCGAATAATTTCTCAGAGTGAACCTGTGATGGCTGAACCCTCTATTGTATATCTTAACATAACCAAAAAATTTGCTTTTTTCGAAATTTTCAAAAATTTTATTATTTTAACTGTTATTGCGGAACCTGTAGTCTGGCTACCAAAATAATATGGGTAATATCACTAAATACAGTGTATATTTCACACAAAGAAAACTCTCCATCCACGGTAAAATTGCTGGAGGGTAAATACTTAAGTTTTCAATGTAATAACTCCGTATCAACACACATTTAAAATCTCACTAACAATGAAATAAACTTCGTACAGATGACAATTGGTGCCGCTCATATACTAAACCATATATTAAAGATTATGTAGACTGTGTTTAATTTTTTTGAGCATGTTCGTATCATTACCTCATTAATCGCGAGCAGAGCTGTCAAAATTGCATAACTTAACCTCGATATGTACTTTTATTTTATTTTAATACAGTTACGTGCTTTTATGTTGCATTTTTAAAGGAAGTTCGCGAGCAACAAATTAAAAATCAAAGTAAGAGTTACTCAGCTGTGTGCCCCAGCTATTGAAACAAACTTGCGATTTCCCAAAACAAACAAACTGAAGGAAGTTTAGGGAAAAACTCCAACAAATACCCAAACATATATTAGTGCAAAACTAAAACATACAACCCAAGTAAATTACAACATTGAGCAACAAGTTACTCAAAAGCACACAAAAACAACCCATCTCGAAATATTGTCCAATGATCGTACAGTGTGCAAGGCCTCTTTTGAGAAACAAAAATAAATCATAACAGAGAAAAGCGCCGACGGGTGGGACAGTAAAATAACATTCCATGGAAGTTTTTAATACTGAGAAAAAATGCATAACTTCTACACTGATTCAGTAACATAGAACAAGAGCACGAATGCGTTGTTAAACTGGGGAAAGTGGCAGGACTGCAAACGAAGCCAGTCGACGTCACGGTAGCCTGCGGTGGCTATGCTGAAGCTCTGGATCGTAGTCGACCAGAGTAGATACAACGGGGTTTGTGGCTCCAGGATTCCTTTTGAAGAAGAATCTGACGTCACTGTGTGCTGCCTGGTCAGCTGGAAAAAGAGGATCCACCAGATGAGATAACTGATTAGTGTAGGCTGTTTACAGTTAAGTGAGCACTTTTTAAATCTACCTTTGAATAATTTCACTGCGGCTACCAACAAACTGGCACGGGCTCAGTATAGTTACTAACAACAAAGGGTAAGTAGTTGCATGTCTCAACGTTGAACCAAAAGTGTTAGTTAGGTAAACGTTTATGAATCCTGGAATTATTATTTTTTGCTTTCTGTTTTGTTAATAGGCCTACATGTAAATGAAAGAATGAGATAATTTGTAAAATATTTACTTTTCTAATAATTTTACTGTTTCACTTGGCCCGACGCATGAATAAAGTGACCAAGCCCATGGCAATGTTAATTCTACGTATGTTGGAAGAATACACGATGTGCATACAAGTAGATCTTAAGTAGGGCTTTAAAACAAAATGCTCAAGTTTACCGTGAACAGCCTACAGGCACGTGGCGAATATAACCCAGAACTAGACGAAGACCATCACGATAAAAAAGCAACTGATGGGAGGTCCAACACGATGGTAGTAAGCAAGCAAATAATGGCACTGGCGTGCACGATAACTTGAATGATATGTCTTGCTCATAAATGAATGAAGAGAAACAGGAGTGTGAAACCCGATCAGTGGCCGAAAGACACTATGGACATTACGGACCTTGATCGCAAGTAATTGGAAGTATGGCGCCCATGTCAACGCATGGTCTGGAACAACTCCTACATACCGAACAGCAGGGAGATAAGACAAGACAGAATCGGAGAAATACTGAAGGTCTGGAGGACGCAGAGGCAAATATTTCGCTTGCATAGCGCCACTATTGGAAGAGTAGTTCGCATCTTTTGCAAAAGATTTAAGAGTGCATGGTACACATATCAGTGCTGAACTCGATAGTTGAAGTTTATAGGTTTCTGGAAGCCAATATAGAAAAATTACAGAAGAACAACCCAAAACAACTTTTTCTACCTAATTTTTACGGAACGATGCAATCATTTCGCGTGATATCTTACGGCGCACATAAACGTGCAAATATACGATGTAAAAATAGCTTGGCAGTAGCGCAACAGGCTGGCAAAATATTTGCCTACAAAGTTAGGGAAAAACATAATATAGGATTGCAGTTTATTAGTTGTCTTCATTTACTTCCAAAATGCTATAGATTTTTTATTAACGAGTTGGTTTATTTATGTACTACACCCTCTTAAGGCGCTGTGCATGCTCATTTTTCAGAGACGAAAACATTGATATTATTTCCAATAAATTCCGTTCAAGCATATTTAAGTAACTACTCTATGTATCGCTAGCCATTGCAGTAGGTGAACACGTAACTTGTGAGTGTTCCATGGCATCTCGTAATGAGTGATATCAAATAGGTGCTTTTACATATTTGTATTTGCCAGAGAAGTTCGTCCACTGCACACATCCACGTTCGCGTATATTTGGTTAGTCATGGTTTCGACCTACGGGGTGTGATGACCACAGTTTCCTGTTTAATCTAGCACATACAATGCTGGAATTCCTCGCGAATTTCTCGTGCACATCGCAAGCCGGAAGTCAGATGCTCGAAACGTTCATAATGCAAATATTCTTATCGTTAGCTTTCAAATCTGGTTCCAATTATATTAGGAATAGAAATTAATATAATATCAATTTTACCCATAATTATAGAACAAAAAAATATAAACTCTAAAGAATCAGCATTGACATATTTTTTAGTAAAAACTATTGCATCAATACTATTATTAATAGCAATCATTATAATAATTAACATAAATAATACATTCAATAACTTTATAAAAGAAACGCTTTTAATAAGATCTTTAATAATGAAAAGAGGTGAATCCACTTCACGGTAACCTACTGTTCATCACCTTGCTCAAATTACTCAAAATTCACGACGAAAGCTCTAAGCGATTAGTTTGCTGGGGCGAATCCATAATTACTGTCTGCCGTGCTCTTTCGCAGTCAAAAGTAAACGTGCCAGAGACAGCACCATTACATTTGTATCTTCCATGGAAATACAACGGTAATATTGTTAGTTGAATTGCATCAACTTTTTTATCATTGTGCGATCACACTGTTAGGCATGCTGATGCGCCAAATATTTTCGAGTCGGTACATTTTTATGTCTAGCAATGACCGTAAGTGCCCGTAGTTGCACCTCTAATTCAATAGTGAGGTGAACAAAAAAACTGTAACAATTTTAATGTAATTAGTGTACCTGTTTAACTTCGCTGTCATATAAAATACAGCAAAACTCTTTAGGCCTTAGGTTTTTCAACAGCACATATACACGTAGTAGGTTCTTGAGCATTAATTTTGTAATGATAAATTCCTAGTAGGTGTAAGAATTTTACTTTGAACCCGTATATTAAGTAATTAACATGTATTGAATGGTGCATAAATCATACTTTAGAAACTTTACGGTAACACAAAGTATAAAATGTACATGCAACATATGCGATATCTAGTAATTACATGTGTAAATTCATAATTTATTCGGCATACATATACTTAGTCTATAGGGTGTTTAGGTCTCTGACACCCCTGGTGCAGCTACCTAAAACGCCAGCCTACTGTTTGAGGGGATCCTGGTTCAAATTCCACACAAGGCATGGCTGTGTGTGCCGATTTACGTCAAAGATAAGTTTTAGTTAATAAGCTGTCTCCTGATTAGACACACATAAAGCAGGCCAATTAATTAGCCCAATAAAAATTAAATTAAATTAAAATTAATGTGCAGGTACTGCAAATATAGTAATTTCCCAGTGTTTCTGACTCAGTAATTTGAATAAAATATTATTACTTTGCACTTAAAATATTAATCAGTTATGTTTAAATTCCAGTTATTTGGTAATTTTGTACCAGCTATGTGTAACTTTGCGCCACACATTTCCATTTCAAAAGAAGGATTTTCAGCCTCTCAACTTGATCAATTTTTAGAGGTAAATAATTTTATTTATTAAGATCACAGTTGTGTGCGTAAAATCTTTGAGCCTACTTTTGAAATTACATTAGGTATATGGTAACTTCAAATGGGGTTACTTGGGACACTTGTGGTAACTCGGGACACTTGTGGTAACTCGGGACGCTTGTGGTGACTCGGGACACTTCAAAAGGAATTTTTTTTGCACATGCAACAGTTCTGAGTCTAATAAGTAATTATGCACTATACGTTCTGGCCGGCGACAAACTCAAAGCAATTGCTTAATTCTACTTCACGGTTACCACACGTGATAAATGTTCATGTAAGATGTCTCAGGTTACCCTAACTGACGGTACAAAGTTGTCCTGGCTGGTACAGTAAACCCAAATGACGGTACATGTTCGGTGTTCGGTGTTGGTTGTTATTTCGACTGCGGCTCTTCGTTGCAGGTGTGCATCGTGCGGAAGAAAGACTCGCAGAAGATGTACGCGATGAAGTACATGAACAAGTACGAGTGCGCTCAGAGAAGAGCTCTGAGGAACGTGCTGCGAGAAGTGGAGATCCTCACCGCCCTGGAGCACCCTTTCCTCGTCAACCTCTGGTTCTCCTTTCAAGGTCAGCCTCCTGCCTCAGTTCTGCAGTTACGTTTCGTGCCACCTTGTTTTGCTATCAGGATTATTTTAGCGACAGAGTAGCGAGGTGTCCTACGAGTAAAACGCACAACACATGCAAAACTGCTGTTAAATCAATTTTGAGCAAAAGATATGTATTGCTATTTACACATTTTAAAGCCAAAATACGAAAACTAGAGAGAAAATTGTTCAAAATACAGAACATTTCTCAACTGTGTTGAATTACTGTGCAGCTACTTCTGGGGCTGTTGAACTGGTAGTTTTTCGAAAAGTGGAAGGGAGTATTAGAAAGTAATTTGTCTAAGCAAAGAATTATTCCAACAAGCCATCTGAACATGCTTTAAGAAGCAGGAATATAATTTGTGTTACATCGATTTTACATGTGATTAGTATCGAAATCTCTTAACGTTACCACCAAATTACTCAGATTTGATCACTTAAGATTTTACTATGTTTAATAGCCATATGAATCTCAAGACATTTAGTGTGTTTTGAATAACCCACTCTGAATGACAAGGCTTTGTAATACTTAAAGGCTACGAAATCAAACTATGGTCGTATTGTGTGTCCAGACCCTTTACCCGTCCCTCGTAAAAAGTCGTTTAAATTGAGCTTTATTAAAAACAACTTTAGACAATGTATGTCAATTCACTAACCAACTATAGCAACTGAAGATTTGAGCTTCTTCTAGCCACAGGAAATGCACGAATTGGTTGGAAAACTTCGGGTCGGCAAAACAGTTATTGAAAAGCGCTATTTAATGTTTTCCACAGAAAGTGGTTTTGAAATAAACTGCGCCTTAATTACACAAGTTTTACATCCTTTTGTTTCAGTATTATACAGCAACATTACGAATAATCTCGTTCCACAAAATTTCCAGGAAATGAATATGTGCACTTTATTTTTGTAAGTCAGTCAGCTTTGAAGTTGTTATGTGAGTAATAGAATGTTGGTCAACATATGCCTGCAAAGGAACTTTAAGCAGCGGTCAATGTTAAATTATGGAATACATTTTGCGATATTGAAGATTTATTTTCAAACTGTCACCAACGTACATTATTTCTATTGTGTGTCACAAACGACCATTTCTGTCATTTCTGAACAAGACTGGTCTTATGTATTTTGGGTATTTTTTGGCTAGGGCATTAATCTTGTGAATGCTTTCATCTTAGTGAGAAGGTATAGTTGTATTGGCTCAATACATGTTAAAAAAATTTATGTTCTTATTTTACAGTTCATTGCACGAGAACAATATGCCTATGTATAGTGTAGTTTATACTATATTATTATTTTTTCAAGTTGTTTTTACTGAAGTCGTCAGTAGCTCAGCTATAATAGTGTTTTGTGCTACTAACTCTAAGAGCGTATATTTCAATTATGTGTTATAGTGAAAAACCGTAGATTGCTCGATAGTAACGAGCATTAAGAAGCTTTTATTAGTGCGCCAGTGATAACGGAAATTTTCATTTTTGAATCAATATTGTAGAACTCCTCAGTTTTGCATTTTATAACAATCGGTTGGTTAAAATCAATTAAATTTGCGAATTTGTCGTTTCCTGTTTAACGACTCGTGCAATCAATAAATGCATGGAGCAGGTATTGTAGAAGCTCAGAAGAAAAAGAGAAATTAGGAAAATTCCCATGTGATTATTATTTTGTATGTCATTGCGATATGAGTAGTGTTACTATTTGTTAAACAACTTTGTCCCGAAAATGCAAATTCTAGTGAAATTTAGTTCAATACTTAAACACAAAATTTATTTAACTCTGTTAGGCGGGAAAATGGGAACTAACACAACACACGTCCTGAGATATAAAAGTTCTCGTAAGCGTTCCCTTCCGAAGGGAAATAGAGCAAAAAATGGTTACTTCTTTGCACCTGAACTCTAAATATTTAACAGTTTCTAATGTATTGCTTACAACCTGCCTGGATTTATTGCATAACACGAGCGTCACTTTAAACACTGAACGTGGAACTGTGTAAACACAAGTGCCACACAAATTCAGTTCAGCCAAATCTTACGTAAGAGAAGATAGAGCTTATTTTAGTTAAATAAGGTTAAAATCTCCCCGGGTTAGAAAAAGGAAAGCTATTTACACCTAAGTATAATGATTATTTTCTAGATACTTAAGCGTTTACACTTTTATTCAATTTGTAATACAAAAATTTTTAATTAGATAAATTCTAAATATTCTCAGTAATAAAACCATTTTCATTGAGTACAATTTGAATCTGTATTTTAAAGCATGTTAAAACTGCATACATTATTTATTTAAACAGGCAAAAGAATTAAATGGTTTATTTAAAACATTATTTTTATATGTTACATGTGATAAAAGACTGATAAAGTTTCGCGAAAACGTTTTCAAGTTTCATCTTGAAAATAAATCCATTACTCGAAGTAAAAATAAATACCCCCATAATATCTAGGGTTTAAAACCACTTCACAGATGCTCTATTATAATATGATATATCGTTTAAAGTAAATAAAATATGTCCCAAGGTTATTGTGTGCTGTGTACATTATAAAATTTCTTATTTACTATAAAATAAACAATTTTTTGTTCAGTATCACCTTATTTATCCATGCCTACATTTGTTTTCTCGTTCATTGTTTCAAGTTTAAAAACAAACTTATTTCAAAATGTAGAATATATTTCTCGGCTTTTGTGTGAATTCATATTTCGTCCCGCGAAATTACCGAGAAAACTTCATATTTGAAATATAAAAATGATTTTCAGGGCGGCTAGCAATAGGAAAAACAGGGAAAACCTGGAAAAGTAAGGGAATTTTACATTTCTGGAAAAGTAAGGGAATTTTACATTTCTGGAAAAGTTGGGAATTATCAGGGAAATTTATGTGAACTCAGGGAATTTAAATAAAATTGTTAAAAATGTATTTAATAAGAAAATAAATATTTGATTTTAGCACTTCTGCTACATGCCATCTTATGAATTGTATGAATACTTAATGTATTCCACCTTCATAGCAATATTTATGAGCCTAGGGACAATTTTGTTGTATCTTTAATTGTAACTATAATTATATATATTTTCTTAGTTTATATTTCTATTTTACCAAAATAATTATTTAAACACGTTTAGTGGTTCCCTTCAAATTGATACATTGTATTGTCTCTTGTTTTTGTATTCTGACTTTTTTCTGGCTCTGAGAATGCTAGTATTTAACATCTGCGTCATCTTTTACCATTTATCATCTTTGTACCTATGTACTTTTTTAGGTTTTTTATTTTTTTTTAATAGGAAAGCATCTACAAATGAAGGTTTATGTTATTGTTACCCCAGAAATTTTAATTTATTTTAGGATAAACATAAAAATATTTTATATGTTTACCGCGTATGCAGGTTAGGAAAATATAACAGGATAACTGGAAAAGTCAGCGAAATTTCAGGAAACTTGCAGTTTGTATTAATTTGTAAATATTAAATTCGCTGTGGAGGTAAGATAGTTTAGTGGTTTTTATATTTAATGGTTACTGCGTATTTATTTCGGTAACAGTAATTTTTATGGTGGTCAATATGATATTTTATAAGCTGGCATGAATTTTTTTCAAACGGCACACATTTGACTGTTATCATAAAACATTTTATGTAAATCTAATGCATGAACTACATCATCAACAGCAACTATATCTTAAATTTACCTCACTACGAATTAACTTTAACTAAAATAACTGTATGCACATACTAAACAAAGTAAACATCTAAATATAAAAACAAAAACAAAAAAAACCATCCACTTTGGGGCAGGTATGCTCGTATTTGTGTGTATATTCCATGTTTTCTGTGCTTTTTTTATAGTTTTAAAAGTGCGTTTCCTAAAAGCATCCTCTTTCCTATACTCAGTTTTCGATTTTCTTAAAAAATAACTTTTTTGGAATATTAGTAAGAGAAATCGCATAGTATTTCAGTGTGTTTCCTTGGCATTGTGCTGCTACTTCCTAATACAACTTTTTGATCGGCATTTCTACTAGATTTTAACTTTGGTAAAAGTCCAACGCACAAATAGTCGTGCCTCGTAACCTTTTACTCAGATTAATCACTTCTGATTTTATAACGTGATCTCCGGGAAATATATTACCTAAATATTTAGAGAGAAAAAGTATGATATCAGAAAAGCACAACTGAAATGCCTCAGCATTTTTACTCCCTTCAAACGAGTAATCAAAATGTCACCTCAGGGTAACATGTTTGATACTTGTATGTGATATATAATAAGACACAACCTAACATTCCGCAAAGAACACCATTATTCCAAATTGCATTTATTGTCAATTTTAAGTTTTCATATTTATTTTAAAAATATACTGTATGTTTGCTTTGAATTATTTCTGGAATAATACCATGCACGCATTATTACGGCCTTCCTAGTACGCGTTGGTGCGATATAATCAATTAATATTTAATATACTTCCCGCATTTTTTGTACAATATTATATCCAACTAACACCTTTTATTTAAAATCTTGAATGTGTTTTAATTATGATACATAATTTTATTTCATATTTCCTCCAAAACTCTTACAACCTTAACGTTGTGTTTGGGAAGTATTAACTTCATGAAATGACAAAATTGACAGGTCGATGTCGTAAGTACTGCAACATATATTAATTTTTCTATATTTGTGTCACGCCTATATCCAATTTCAGTGTACAGGCCTAGTTAACTGTTATGTAAATTTACATTACTTAGATACGAACAGTGGCTGGAGACCGTATAGTTTCGCGTTACATTTCGACAACATGCTAAAAGCATGCATACAGCTCTGCGTTGATACCACGATTATCACTGAGAATACCGTGCAGGAATCCAAATCAATAGTAAACAAAATTATTAGCTTTCGGTTTGCCCAGTTCCATGCTTTAGAGTCGAAAAGAAAAATTATTTGTGATTTTGGAAGCAGCAAATGAACAAAAAAACTCTTGCATATGCCATTTTTTATTGCGAAATGTAGGATGCACTGTATGATCCTGAATTACAGGTAGAAACGCTGTCAGGTGATTCCCTATGCAAAATGAGATAGCAACCCTCACAATCGCCATGTTATACAGTAATTCATAAGGGAGGTATAGGCACTTGAAAAAACGATATTTCAAATAGTTTGAATTAAAAATACAGTAATGAAACGTACTTTAGATAAGAGAACATTTCCTTGAATACCGTTGTCTTTAATCGAGATCTAAAACCTGCGAACGGCTCTTGGGTGAAATCGTCCCCATTCATTGAGAAAAAAGCGTTCCCTTGGGGTGACACTCGGGCGAACGGCTGTCGAGGAAATTGGAAAACGTTTGTAGGGTTACAAGGCAGGCAACCAACTGCAGCCGTAGAAACTTCTTCTGTTTTCTCGATAACCGTTCGCCTGAGAGGGGTCGCACCAAGGCAACATGGTTTTCTGTACATTATTGTACACACGATTATAATCATCAAAAGTGAGATACCCAAGGGGTACACACTCTTGTTGGATAATAACATGAAAAATCCTATTTTCTCAACGAATGTGAATGATATTACCCAACATCCGTGTGCACGTTTCAGATCTCGATTCAAGACCAGAGAATTCGAGGAATTGGTCTTTCATCTCAAGTTGGTTTTATTATTTTGAATGATAAACTATTTGGAATATAAATTTTCCAAGGTTTAAGAATTACTGTAGAACACAGGTAGTGTGTTTTCTGTCTCATTTTTCATAGGGAATCTCCTCACATCGTTTGTACCTGTAATTCAGAATCAAGCTGTAAAAAAATCAGGCACTGTTATTAACAGTCGTGTTCTTACTTTATCTAATAATCCACTGTGTTTTCAAGTATGTTTTCCTTAATACTTCAGAAAGTGACCAATATATGGCAACAAACCAAAACTCGGTCTTTTTTTTTTAATTTACTATATTATTTAAAAAAATTAACTTTAGCTGAACATGTTTTGGGATCTAAATCTTACTATTGCATTGAAATAGATTTTAAAAGTGAATTTACTACTAACTCGTATTACGTTGTAATTTGTGTTATGTGATTTAGTGCAGTACGTGCCATTGACGTACAGTAATTCCGGCTTGTAAATATTCTGCTGCTCTTTAATCAATTGGCATATACGAAAAGTAGAGCATAATAGAATTCTAACTTGCCAGTACGTCTTTTAAGATAAGACGAATGTCTGAATAACACATACATATCTGCCCTTTATTATACTGATAGATAGTATCGATGATGATATAGTTGTATACGACATATTTTGCAGCTAACATAGGTTTCTCCAAACGTGCTCATAAAATAGAACTCGAGTCTACTAAAATGATTTTGTAATAACCATCACACCACGTTACAATCCTGTAACAAATAATTGGGAAATATTGAGCTCTGGATGAAAAGGTGATTAGTATAATGTTTAAATATTTTTCGTAATTTGTCACAGCTTTCAGCTATATCTCATTTGTATGTCTTCTTCCGGTATATTCATATTTTCACTGCCTAACAATGTCATGTTTTAATTATTGGACCGTAAACGCAGCTGCATTAGTTAATCAAAAGACGCCGGGGAAAAAAAGTTAAAAACTCAACACTGGAAAAAAAAAACAAATTTTCTGTTTTCCGCTGGTTAAAGTAATTAAAAATGTTTCTAGAGGTTTTTTTTTTTTTGCTGGGGCAAAGATATATCATACGTTGCTGTTACATGGGCGCGTTGTTTTTGTAACTGTCAAATAAACAGTTATGGCGTACACGCCCGCACCTCCTCTGTGAGACTAATGATTTTCTTCTTAACACAAAATAAACATTAAACAAGTATCAAAGAATAGGTTCTTGGTTGAGTATTTTTCATTTATAAAAGAAATATATTTTTCTGTAATGATTGGCTAACTAGAAAACCACGTCTTTGCATCCACATAATCTATGCTAAGTTGTATTTAAATATATATTTTTGGGCCTGTTTACACCCAATATTTCATGCTTGTGAGTCAGTTGAGAGCACTTTAAATATCATAAGCCCACGACTACAATGTAAAACACACCCGTGGCACATTAGAACTAGGCATACACAAACGAAATAGTGGAGCTGTCCGTTTGATCTCGGTGTACCCAACAGTTGGTCGCTGAAATGCCCGCCTCCATATTCATTTCATGGCGTGTGTGGTTGCAGTAACAAATAATATCACTTTTGTGCCGTAACGTCGTGTCAACAGTATTATGATTAAACTTTTTTCGTTTCTGTTCATGTGCTCGATTAATTTGCACTCCGCGTTCCGATAACTACTGGCGAGGTGTTAACCAAACATGGAATTATTACCGAATAATAAGAAAGAGGGCGGCCGAGATCGCGTAAACACGGGTAATTTTCTTCTCTTGGTACTTAACCTCATCTGCTTCCACAGCTTACTGAATTTTGAATTGAAAATGGAACCTCGTTGTCTGGAAGCGATAATAAATTTTGTCTGTATCCCAATCCCCTTCAAGTACATATATATATATATATATATATATATATATATGTGTATATATACATGCCCGTACTTCGCCCCGCCTGTGACATCGCTGAGTATATACTAGCGCCATCCCAATTCCTAGTATAGTACACACAGCTTCTGTACTTGCAAAGTACACGAGGCTGCTTACTTGCTGGTGAATTCGCGTACTTGCGGTGGTCGCCATGTTTGTTTTCAAACGTCACGTACATAACCTATGATCGGAACATTTCGCGATTCTACTTACCCGCCGTCTTATTTTTCTACGGAGCGACCAATGTGCAACATTATTTCTGCGTTTATAACAACGTAACTGTTACACATGACAAATGCATTATTGTTATTTTTTGCAGCAACATCAAACAACACCATAGACATAAACGCAACCAAAAACCACCAATGTAGAACACAAAATGTTTATTTACAGCAAAAGTCATAAAGTTGTTGGCTCAGAATGACGAAACACGTGTTTACTTTCTAGTAGTTCGTGTTATTTTCACCAGGTTGTGCGACGAGTAAAGTACAGCCAGAAAAAATTCGTCGCAATAGTCAGGGTAAGTACACACAATGGCAAGTACGAATATGTACAAGTATATATTAACAATTGAGAAACATCCTTTATTTCCCTCTGTGCGCCCTACGCTCGCAAGGCTCTTTATATGATGGACGAGGAATCGGGAAGGTTCATATAACGTAACTGCGCCCGCATTTGTATGGAATGGGAACAGAAAACCACTTGAGAAAACTGCCCTCCTATTTTTTTTTTTCCTTTTAATTCTCCTCGCCAGTGTAGCCGGCAGGAATCTAAAACCTCATGGAAGTGTAGTGGTCAGACCACTTGCCTTCCACGGCGTACCGGGTTCGAATCCGACGAGATCGACACCGCTTTTAAGCATGTGAGAAACATGGCGGACGTTGCCCTCCCGTTTCTACCAACATTATATTATTTTGATACTTCATTTATAGGCTTTTAATTGTAAAATGAGCACTTTTGAGACCCTAATTACTTTTTTTTGCCATCAGCCATTTTTTATCCTTCCACTACTTTTAAAAATAAATATTGCCATGTAAGTACTAAACAAAGTGTATATATTTCACCGGACTCTAAAATTAACGTTTAAGGCTACTATGAAGTATATTTATTGACTATTATGTCAAATAGTCAAATACCGTGTCTGAATTTATTTAAAAAGTAGATAAAATATTATAAATCACAAATGTAAAATATTGGTATATGATGAAATAATAATAATAATCAGCGTCTCTTGCAAACAGACGTCAATAGCCACTGAAAATATTTAAAATAAATCAAGTTAGCTCACACTAAAAAAAAATTTGTACTTTTACAAGAAACTTTTTTGGAAACCCACTTGCCAATAAAATTCTTTCTAGAAGTATAAACAGTTTGCTTGTAAAATCTGCAAAACATATAGTTATAGACTATTCACGGTGAAGTGAGCACTTTTTAAGGCCCTCCCAACAGGCATTAACAACTAATAAATATTTTTTATTACAGCCTTGGACGTTAACTTTTGAGAGAGGTGAAATGTATACACTGTGTCTATTAGTCGCATGCTAACGTTTATATTAAAAAGCGGCAGAGAGATAGAAATTGACTGAAAGGAAAAATTTAGCATGGTCTAAAAAAGTGCTCGCTTTACCATTAATAACATATATTTGTAATATTTCAAATTGTAGGCTTGTATCGCAACTTACATTATTGAGAAGTGTCGTATAACAGAGTATAGGGAAACATTATCTCAAAATATAATTCACTTAATAAAAAAAAAAGCCACACCTCGTCAACACGAGGACTTGAAGCCGCAACCCTTACACTATTACCTCACAGCCTTAACAACGCGACCAACTTAACTTACAAACTTTAAAGTTATATTTTTATCAAATATAACGGTTAAAACCTACAAAATATAAGTGAAGTTATTCAGTTAAAAAAACGTATTTATTTTATTTGAGAGTTCTGTATACATATGAAATTAATAATGAGTAATATATTCACGTGTTTTTAAAACTGTAGTAGTTTTATTATGACTATTTGAGTTGTTTCGGGAGTCTTACGTTATTAAAACCCTCAATACATTTCGTTTTGCGCGCAACTACACTTTACATCATCTCTAGTTTTTTCGCAGACAGCAATATACGATTTTACAATGTTGAACGTGCGCCATTTGGCTTGAGCTTGTGGATACGGGACAGTACAGTACAACCATTTCTTGAGGTATATTACAAACACGGCTCTTGTTACAAACGAGTAATTTTACAAGAAAAATTATTACACTGTTTCAAACATTTGTGAAATGACAAACAGTGT
Organism: Clitarchus hookeri; assembly: GCA_002778355.1. Lineage (NCBI taxonomy): Eukaryota > Metazoa > Arthropoda > Insecta > Phasmatodea > Phasmatidae > Clitarchus > Clitarchus hookeri. The sequence goes on from NQII01004204.1 coordinate 140,291, forward strand.
CTAAGTGAAAATTACAAATGTTTATACTTGATAGATTGGTATTATGCAGAGCCCTTACGTGGTGGATGTTTCACTTGCCGCAGTTCGGCTGGCGTAAAGCGGGCGCGAACTGCGGGTTAGAGTAACGAGGTTAGCGCCGGGGCCCGGCGTCCCTGGGATAACCAGTTTACGAGGGTCCCAGGAATAGCCGGGCGGTGAAAAGGCTGTTTACGGCCGGCGGTAAAAACCGCAGGGAGGCGGGGTCGTGGACCGCTGTTCAAACAAACTGGCGCGGCCTCGAGCCGGCAACTGGGGCGTGCTGCCCCTTGCGGTGCTGCGCTCTGGCGTTTGTTTTCTGTAGTCCATTCATGGTTACTTCCAACTTTTCTGAAGCCCTGCCCGACTACTGCTTACAGGCTTATTCCTCCACGTCATGCAAACAAAGCCTAGCCAATCCTGGATAGAAGTTCGCGCCGAAGGGACAGCGCACCGTATTCGTGCGCACTCGGTTTCATATTTTGCACGGGAACTATTTCGTACTACGCATTAACAACACGCCCTATTTTTCTCTGTTTTAATCATATTTATTATAAACGGAACATCTTAACTTATACATGAAATGTAACTAAAAGTTTAATTTGACCAAAAAATGAAAGAATAAATTTGGGCAGGGGTATTGAGAGCCGGAATAAAAGGGCGGGGGGAAACGAGAGATCTTTGAGAAAACCCGCCGACCAGCGGCATCGTCCGGGAGCGACCTCGCCGGGTATCGAACTCGGTTCGCCTAGGTGGGAGGCGAGTATTCTAACCATTACACCACCGTGGCCCCTTCAGAAATAAGATACATATATGTTAAGACAAGTATAAAACAATTGTGATACAATACATGTTTAGGCAACAACCAAGCACGTCATACATGGGGTGATTTTCCAAAAGTTTGATTCAGAAAGTGCGACTGTACTATGAATAGAGTATGGCTTGGTGACTTGTCGATAGCGAGGGTTATTACATACGGATCCTGTGGCTCTGGGCCACTCGAGAACGGGAAAGGAATTGGCCATGCGGTTTACCAAGGAACCCTCCCGGCAACAGCCTGGAGTGATTTCTGGAAACTTTATAAACCCGTGGAAGATCGGAAACCGAACCAGGGTCCTCCCGAATGCGAGTTCAGTGTGTTGTGACAGTAGAGTGAATATGGAGTAGAGCTATCTCGCTGGCTGCGCAGAACTAGTCTCTGTGTTCCAACATTTGACTTATTTTCTGCCACTACGACTATCATAACCTGCATCGATAGGATTTGTGGCTAGAGCACTATTCATATAAAGAAATTATTTGAGGTAATTCTATACTCCCTGTAACTAATTTTTAATGCAATTAGATTAAATTCAATATTAAAAAAAGGATAAAAGGGCTTGTCTCTTAAAAATTAAGATATAAACAAATATGTTCACCAATGCTGATCGTGCGGCTTTGACAGTTTTATTGGTGTGCGGTAGGTCATTGCTGTGTATATGCGCAGAAGACGAATGATAAGTCTACCTCATATTTAGTCTATAGTTGCGACTGTGTTTCCTTGCTCTCTAATAGAAGGAAGTCTTCCTACAGAATGATGGCGATTTAAGTAATCAGTTATTCGTTTCTAATAATATTCCACAACTTTGAAGGATTATTCTAAACTTTATTTCCAAACTTGACGAGATAATTCCTTATGCAAAAGCAGGAGGAAATCACAATACGATTAGTAAAGGAAGTACGCATCCTTTAAAATAAATCACTTAAAATATAGATTTTAAAGTATTTAGCAACTGCTTGTGAGAAAAGTACTAGTTCATGATAGAATAGTGATTTTTTCAAAGTGAAATCTGAATTGTGACAGTTTAGTAGTACTATTGCCTTCAACTATAAACGTTAAAAAATGAGTGAAATATCCCGTATGTTTTCTTTCTCATTTTGCATAAGTGATCATCTCGATGCGTTTTTGGTCTGCAGTGGAGAGATTTGGGCGGCTCTTAACAACGAGGTATTGAGGGCCGATGAGGGTGAAATGAGGTGGGAATGGAGCAGCTCCAGCATGTCGTTATGGTGTCTCTCCGCGGCTGTGGGGGCGTATCCACGTTCCGCGGGTGATCTCTTCCTCCAGACGGCGCGACGTCATCGCGAGAGTCGCACGTAAGCGTACAAACACGGACCGCTGGAGCCACGCAACTACGGCGCACATACAGTAATGCAGAACGTGAAGTGTACCAACGTGTTTATAGTTCAGATGTTTGTGTTGTAAATTAAGTTCCATCCCGCATACACTTCGCTCGTCTTCTCCATTCCCTTGAGACCACGAGCAGGGGAGTGACATCGCACTAGGCAGCGGGCACATCCTCCCGGAAGTAGGCACAACATTGTAAACAGACCTCTGCATCCGTTGGTGGAATGCATGCGCAAGCGTAAGTGAGCGGAGTACACATATGGAGTCTCGTAATTATCAATTCTAAAAATTTTTAAACTAAGTAGACATTCCTTTTTAAAAAAGACTTTCAATTATCCCTGCATACGCCTAATCAAGAAAAGGCAAGAACAATTGGAAGGATATGAAAAAAAATGCGTTATCTTATGCAAAGGAAAATATTTTCCGGTAAATCTGAATAGTTACTACGACACAATACATTGAATAAAATCAAACACAAACAACCCAATCAAACCTCCTATTACACATAAAAATGACCCGAAGACAACAAAACAAACACAAAATTCTCCAACGCAACAAAGCTGCAATGGGCTGAAAGACGGACATCCTTCAACTGTCTCAGGAATGGCACTTAGTAGAAGGGAACTGCAGCTCACGCCTGAAAGAAACAACACACAAGAACAGGCAATGAAAATAAGAAATATAACGTAACTTTTGCGTGTGGTAGATGCAGCAGTAGACGATAGCAGTTTTCGCCTACTCCCTAACCGCGAACGTTTCAGGAGCTGCGGGCCGCTATTGAAGGATTACCTGACTGATGTCTGTTCTTCGCGCCGCGATCACACGCAGGTCACTCGGGCAAGGACGCTGTGCGGGTTGCGGCTCGTCCAGGCTTTCAAATGGTACCCGATTTGACGTGTCAGCAACTTCACTATTTGGTCTTTGATATACCGGATATGCAAGTCATATTCTTGAACGAATAACGGCCAACGTGTTAAACAGCTGCCAAAAATTTTACCAACCTCCAAAAATATAAGTACCTGGTGATCAGTGAATAGGCATATTTTTGGGCCTGGTAAAAGCTCGCGATACTTTCGTAATAACCATGCAATACAGAGACTAAAGATTAGTTGGACCAATTTTTCATCTTCTGCGCATGTACCCAACATTGACCCACTCCAAACCAACACAACTGTCAAAATCACACGGTCACCAATTATGAACGTATTTATTCATATTTTAATTATCAAATGACAAGCACTTTCACATGAATAAAATACTTTTGCCAATTTCAATTTAATATAATCTCATTAAAAATAGGTTAGAGGAAGTATACAAACATCCCAAAGTACTTGTTTGCATAAACAGTTTTCTAACCTCAAATCCCGTACATGTCGTTTGTGATAGTTTTGTTGGCAACAAAGCAGTTAAATGTTGGGACACGGAGTTTGGTTCTGCGCATCCAGCGAGATCGCTCTGCCCCATATTCACTCTACGATACAATATTAAATGCTTCCTTCTCCGTGGTCGTATAATTGCGCTCCGCGGGGTTGAGGTTGCGGCTGGCCATGACGAATGTGAACTCTTCTCCGCTATCTGAGGTTCGCGAGATGTATACCGAGCGTGTAATCAGACTCTTTAGTTTAGAGGTGGTACGCACGTCCTGGTTCAGGATGATACGACACTCAAGCGAGATCGGTCTACCTCATCTTTAGTCTATGGATTCTCCCCGATGCTATGTCGCGAGATGTGGGGGTGTCCGGCTTAAAGGGCGGCGCTGTCGGATTTCATATTGCCTTTCTGTCGTGTCTCTCATCCGATCTCGATCCTCCTTCACTATGTCTATGGCTGAGGCGTTCCGAGGTGCTCGAACTCGAGCGGTCCGCACTTCGATTCCTGGTCGCTTTGTGCGTTCTTTCCGGTGCTCGCTCGTCATTGAACGCTGGCGGACGTTTGCTTGCGTCGCGAAGGATCGCGGAATTCGTGAGCGTCAGTTTTCACTCGCTCGTCAGGCGAACGGTTTTTCATCTTATTCCTGTCGGGGACGCCTGCGTTTATACGCCTTTAGTACGCGCCTTCTTTCAGTGGTGATCGATGACCCGAAATACGATTGTTTCTCTTATTCATAGACGGCGAAGAGCTACGCGACTTAACGATACGGTAGGCAGTAACTCTATACTGGTTGACAGCACCATGCGAATGTGTAGGTCCATGTTGAGAAGGGGGGGGNGCGGTATTGAGACGCGAAGAGTGTGAAGTGAGGTGAGTGTGAAGCAGCACCGGAATGAAAGGGCGGGGGGAAACGGGAGATCCTGAGAAAACCCGCTGACCAGCGGCATCGTCCGGCACGATACCCACACACGCGGAAGCGCGGGAGCGGCCCCACCGGGAATTGAGCCCGGTTCGCCTAGGTGGGAGGCGAGCAGTCTGACCATTACACCGCCGCGGACCCCTAGTTGGGAATTACTAGAATGCGGACGAGGAAGAGTATCTCCCCTAACATACTGTAATAACTCTTCAGGTAACTGCTGAACGGACGTCACCGGCCGACTGGTCCAATGCTTGTGGTAGTGGCGAGGAAGCTACAACAGGACCGCAGCCACTAATTTCTCGCCAATCAAGGGGGGCGTCATAAGGCGAGTACGCTCGTATACTGACGTGAGGTGGGCCTCAAACGAATTTTTTTCGACCAGGATAGAAACGTTCAACGTGCAACTGTGCGCGCAATTTGTCCTGCACTTGCCTATTCCAGTATTTGTCTCAAACAGTTACTCTAATTGCTCGTACGTTTGGACTGATTCACGTGAGATTGCCCACCAATTTCCAGCACTAGCTTTCAGGGCCAGATCCTCGTATTTTAAGAACCTCTCCGGACTCAGTTCTGCAAACCTATAAGGTATAGTCTATTCGCGTTTTCTTCACACTTTTTTAATCAAACCTTTGAAAAATCACCTTATATGTGATGTGTTTGGTTCTTTCCTAAATGTCTCGTATTACAAGCATTTTATAAATGTGTTAACTTAAAAGTAATTTAGTTTAAGTTAAATTTAACTTTTACTTTTATTCTATCCTTGTATTATAATATTTCATTTAGAATGAATAAGAATAAAAACAGGGAGAGGAATTCTGTGCTGGTAACGCCTAGTAAGAAATTGTTCTTGTGCAAAATAATATTACACTGAGTGCGCACGAATCCAGTACTTTGCCGCATTGATGTGATTTTCTATACTTAGTTAAGCTTTGTTTGCATGAGGCGGAGGAATATCATGGAAGTAGAACTTTAGCAGGGCTTCAGCAAAGTTGGACGTAACCGTGAACAGCGTGTATCTTTCGAGGCGGTTGAGAAAAGAAATTGGATTCTGTATGTCCAGCCCACTAACAATTCGTCCACCAGTATTCTGGATTGACAAGGAACTGGTACAAATTGAATATTTGCCGTAGAAAGATGAGTATCTACCGGTGTGTTACGAGAAGCCACACTCGAGGGCTGATGTTCTAAATACACAGCCTCGATGGAATTCTCTAAATCACGGACTTTACTATCAATAGTGGCGACTGCTTCGCTGTTCGGTAAGGATAAAGTATGACTATCCTGTTGCGTTAACTGTATTTATGTGTCTCTTGCCTCATCTTATCGATTTCAGCAACAGTTTGATCATTTCGCGTTTGCCATTCTTCGGCGGCGAGATTACGCACGGTCGACACCTGCTCAATGCCACTGAACTACTTCGTTTAGCACTTCATTGAAGGCCTGCGCGTGAAACGAAGGCGATTGCGACTGCACTTCGGAGACAACAAATTTCAGCTGTTCCTTAAGACTCCTGCCAAATTCCATCTGCCTCTGCTCCGACTCGATTTTGGCAATTTTCGGCTTAATTTCGGATCGAAGTGCAGCCGGGTCAACGACAATTTAATGTATTAATGCGGCTTGGTTAGCTACTATTTCCGAAAGTTCGCTGTTTTTTGGCCTGGCTAGTGGCTACTTCACGTGGAATTGCGGCCTACCTTGCTTCCAAGCGCTGCAGCAATACTGGCTACAACAAACATTGGTTCCTACTCAAGTAAGAGCTGCGCAGGCGCACCCGTGTTTACATGAAGTGATGGCGCTGATCTTCCACTTACACGAGTGTGTCTGCTATTATTCTCTGGCGTACGCAGCGATGGTGAAACTACCTCGACAAGACTCTCTGCATTTTCGTGTCTACTGGTCAAATCCAATCTAGCATTCAAGCCATGCGTGGACGGAGTCAAATGATTTTCATTTGGCCTGTGCGACATTTTTTTAATGAGCAAAATCACACAAATCAATAAATTGACTGCAGTTGCCTGCTTATTCATCGATGCGCCCTACGCAAGGGAGCTGCAAAATTCTCCTCTGTAACGTCACAACAAGGAGAATGGGTAGTGTCAATTTTATAAGTAATTTATTATGGCTCTCAGAAAGCACATTCAATGATTTTCTCTATGACCTCCGTTCACCTCACAGATGGCGCGTTTGACTAGCTCAGAAAAATTCCCGATGAACATTGGGATTTAAATGAAAGAGGACCACTGGGTAAAGGCAGGCTACTGCGTGAAGTTATTAAAATATTAATACCCACGAAGCTTGAGCCCTGCCGTAAAAAAATCGCTAATGAAAGTCTTAAAAAAAAAAAAAAAAAAAAAGCCAGCCACGACAACACGAAGATTTATGCTCACAGAGAAAAAATGCCAAGACAGCGCATCGGAAAACGTAAGTTACTTGTGTTAACACAATAAAGAAGGTTCTGGAATTTGCAAGATATAAAACAACACACATCATTTCCAGAATTGGGACACTTTCCACCGCTAACGTGCCCCCTACCTGCTTTGGTCAGCTCACCGACTTGCGTAATGTCCAGTGACTGTAACGCGGAAGAAGTAATTTGTATATATAAAACTTTTCCATTCACCACTTTTATTTAGTTACTATTTACATAGAGCACGGCCGAGCGAGGTATCATGACGGACTTGCGATCGGGATGACCCGGGCTGGAGTCAGGGTCTGGCTGTCATGATTTCTGCTTTCCGAGTTTTCTCCTTCCAAAAACACTTCAGCCGAATTTTTGGTGGTTCCTTACGGCGTATCACGGCCAGTTACTTCTCCATCTATCACATATTGCATGCTTCTACTAAAGCAATGCAGTATTCAGGAAGTCATTTGAAATATAGAAATTAAGAAGCATGTATCTTCCTTTGTAATCACTTTGTATTATATAGGTAATACTATGTGTTCTATCCAATTTTGTATAAGGAATCACATCACATCGTTTCTATTAGGAGGTCAGAATAATACTGTGTAACGAGCATTACAAAATTTAATAAACAGGTAATTGAAGAAAACTATACCGGAAGTATTATATTTATAACCGTGGCTGAAGCCTATATTTTGCATAGTGTGTTTCCTATATGTGAAATAGAAACATTATACACAGAAAATTTGGTAATAAGGTTTATTTCTACAAATATAATAAATATTAATAAAAAATTGTCTTGTAAACTAAAATTTTAAAATGTAGCGTAAGAACAGTACGTTACAAAAAACCTCGTCAGTATTCGCGTGTAGGTCTAACTAGAGCAGGGAAATGGGAGTAGGTCATAGAGCGTGATGCCGATCGTAGAGGGAATATGGGATATAGTGTGGACGCCAGTTGCGCAGAGGAAAAGTACCTATAAATAGTAAATATCTGTACACATTAGGCAACGAATTATTTATATTCTTCTCAAACATTGACTAGTAAAAAAAAGTTCCAGAATTTTAAGCGCAGGCGAGAATATAAAATACTGAGTAATCAGCATTTGAGTATCGCATAAAAATGCAAGCGCAGTTCTCTGTATGACTGGAATTTACTATTTAAAAGAGAGAAACCTGTATCCTGCCTTTCTTCAAAGTGAACTCAGTGACTGAGTTTAGCATAAGGTACATTCGTATAAATGTGTATTTATGTTTGAACTTATCTACGCGTGGTTTTAAAAATTCTCATCATACGGTTTATACAACAAAGTATTTAACATATCCCCAGTATTACAAAAAAAAAATATTTTTGTAGCTATATTATGTTTAGGCGCGAATTACTATTACAGCGGTTTGCTCCTTTCAACGATGGTCGCTCTCCAAGAGAATGCAGAAAATATAACAGACCAATCAGCTTTGGTCACGTAGAGGAGAACTGCAGTAACAGAGACGGGAAACTGTAGTAAATATAGGTGGGGAGTAAGGGGAAGGGGTAGTGTGAACGAGCGGATTAGTGTTTGGGGAAATTTTCTTCATTCTTCTGTAGGGGAGGGAAGGGGGAAGGAGGGCTTGTCGAGCTTCTGCTTCCCATCGTGTGAATACCGAAACTTCTTCGCTCAATTATTACAGGAAATGTATTCCCTTTAGTAATTTAAATCTAATCTAAATTACTTTCTAGAGAAATGTAATTCTCCCCTTCCCCATCTTTTTTCTTCTGAAGTTTAAGAGGTGTGATATTACTGAGTAAAGTGATGCTGGCGGAGGGGTGTTGTTGAGTAAAGGTTGTGATAGAGAAGGAGGGAAGCTTGTGTTTTGAAGGTTAGGTGGGGATTTGAAGGAGTGAGGAGAAATTTAAAATTGCAACTGCAGAAATTGACTAAAAATGCGTAGAACTCTTACGGTTATAATGTTAACCACTTTAATTTAACTGAGTGTCTATAAAACAAGATATAAAAAAAATTTGAAAAGATTTGTTGAAAAATCTAAGCTTTTGTCAAAATGAGATCATTCCATCGGTGTACTGCATCACACAATCCCTAACAACTGTTTAATTTTGCATTCTGTCTGTGAGTTATTGTGCATGCTTTGTGTCTTTACATATAATATGATTTAAATGAAATTCGATACAATTTTTTTGTCAATATTTTATAGACAGTTTTTAATTTTGGCCAAAACTGGCAATAAGCTTACCAAAGAAGCATAAAATAATTGTTGGTTCATAAAACCTGCTACATTAAAAATATGCGTGGTATTTTCTTCAAAAATTTGTTTTTAGCTTACTCCTTTTGACGGATTATAAAGAAATATAATGATTTAACACTTATAATATTTTATGAATTTTGGAGGAAACAATTATTTGTCAGATTTTGTATTATTAATTTCCACGAAATTTCATTACGAAACACAGATTCAAATGCAGACATATTTCTGTGTTTCCCTTAACTACAAAATAAGAAAAGTAATATCTAGCACATAAAAATTCTTGTGGTGGAAAACGACTTTTTTTGCTGTTTATTTGAAATAAGATTTAATCCTGAATAAACGGTACTTTTGTGCAATTAATGACACTGTAAAACTTTTATAAAATTTCGTATATATATATATATATATATATATATATATACTAATATTTAAAATTCGACTCGTATATTAGGAAACACAACACCAATTTTCACTGTCATTCTTTCATAGGCAATGCTAAAGAAAAATATGAATTACAGTTAAAATATTTTTCTTAATTTAATCTTAATTGTTATTTGACAAATGCCTTCATAAATACTTGGTAAGGGACAGTTACAGTATGTATAAGTATGTAGTTTAGAAAATTGGTCTGATTTGGAAACAATTTGTTTTGAAAACTGGCGTAACTGACATTTAAAATATAGTGCATTAGCCTTAAAATGTGTCTTTGTTTATCCTGGGAGAGATTCTTTTTTAAGTTTAGTTTCCTCGTTAAGAAAATAAGTAAATTGTATTATGTATTCTCAAAAAACCGATTTCATGGTTACTTGCATTCTCGGACGTATCCACTTTGACTAATTGAGAAGGAAAGTGACTCAAAATTGTGCCTATAACTTCATATTTGTACCTGTGCAGATGTCATATTATGTTTACTTGTACCACTTCTTTGCAGTTCTATTGATATGGAACGTCACGGTATGTATCCTTGGTGAATACCACTACCATGAAATAATTATTTTCTTAATAGTATTGATATTGTGAGTGAGTAGAAACGTGACTGAGGGTATCGTATGCAGCAACTGACATTTGGCGTGTGATCTGTGCTCAGATGAAGAAGACTTGTTCATCGTGTCGGACCTGCTGCTGGGAGGAGACCTGAGGTACCATGTGAAACAGCAGGTTGTGTTCTCGGAGGACTGCGTCAAACTTTACGTCTGCGAGTTGGGTCTGGCGCTAGACTACCTCAGGAGCAAGAGGATTGTTCACAGGTAACCGAGATCTCTCAAGTGCAGCATCCTGTAGTCCTCTTGGTGTTAGTTTCTCCATGGAAGTTTAAGGACGCTTCTCACCAAAACATTTATTATTTAATATTCATACGAAATTTTGTTCAATTTCTAGGCGNTGGAAGTTTAAGGACGCTTCTCACCAAAACATTTATTATTTAATATTCATACGAAATTTTGTTCAATTTCTAGGCGTTATTTACAAGAACTATTTCCTAGCATATTTTTTTTTTCATCCGCATAATTTTGAGCTTTACAAATAAAAAAAACTAACTCACGTACCGAAATTAAATAATTCACATTAAAATAAGATACCATGAGTTATTTCGAAAATATATTTAAAACCCTGTTACGAAAGGTTTCCGCAGTTTTTAAAAATTGCTTAAAATAAGGGCATTGTAACAGTAGGTGTTTTTTTTGTTAACTTAATTTTGCTAGGTTTTAAATTAAGACATCCTTTCAATTACCCTTGTTAAATTTTCTGTAAATATGTTCTGTAAATGTTATCGTTTATTTTATTTGAACATCTCAAAAACACTAAAATTGTGATTTTGACATGCTATGATGCAAAAACCACGCTATTAATTTTTTGTGTGTTAGGAATAAGTACTTGAAACTAATGTCTACAAATTGAATGGTATTTCGTACAAATATAAAATAAAGGATTTTTTGGCGAAGAGCGACCTTAAGCAGTTTAATCTAGATTAGTATGTGTGCAATCTCTGTTAAACCNAATAAAGGATTTTTTGGCGAAGAGCGACCTTAAGCAGTTTAATCTAGATTAGTATGTGTGCAATCTCTGTTAAACATACTATACGCTTTGCCACGAACTTAAACGCCTTTTTTAAAGTCAGGTTGGATGCTCTATTTCATGCAATTTAGCGCCACCAGTCTCACTTAACACACTGCACTCCGTATGCATTCAAGACAAAGAGTTGTCACTTACATCCTTAATTATAGGAAAGCAATTTCAGTTGGTCTCTTCTTTCCCTATTAACCGCCATCATATTGATTCACACCGCACTTGAAACGCTTACTCTACTGAATTAAATTTATTACTAGCTAGCTGTCTGCCAATGGAATGCCGATTTGATGAGCCCCAATAATATATCCTTTCGTATGTAACTGGCATTCACCTCTCACGTTATAAAATATTATTAAATTTATTACAAACAATGTGTTTTAGTATGGTGTAATTTTTTTTTATATCCTGACAAGCACTGCCGAAATAATTAAACTACATCCACGCGAATTTTGTTTTCAGCGGCTATACTGGAAAGGAATCTTTATCTGCCACTATAAACAAGATTCGCTTGGATGTAGTTTAATTCTTTCCTTATTGCTTGTCAGGATCTAACATAACTTTACAGCATACAATCACATTCTACCAGTAATAAAAATAGCAATTTTCTTTAACGCGAGAAGTGAACACTGGTTACACATGAAAGGTTAGATTATTTGGAGTCCTCAAATTGATATTGTATTGTTTGACTGACAGCAAGTAATAAACTTAATTCAGTAGAGTAAGAGTTTCTAATGTGGCGTGCACTAAATTTAGCGATGAGAACTAACAGGATGGTGGTAGATGGTAAAGCAGAGACAAACAGGAATGGCTTTCCTGTATTTAGGATTTAAGTGACACAATTAAAGCTTGTGTTGAATGTCAGTATTAAATGTGAAAATAAAGTGGCTTAGTCCTTGTGCTACATAATATTTGAAAGGAATAGTGCATACGGAGATTACATTTTCTGTGTAGCTCTCGTTATGTAGGAAATAAATATAATCATAAATAACAAAGCGGCATCATCTGGAAAATGTGCTTTTCTTTAATTCACAATGAATTACAAGTGTCCAGCAGCTGATGTGATGTATTAAAACGGCAGTGTCTCTTTTATAACCCAGGAAACCTATGTTTTAATATTATAAATTGAGTTTGATCAAAAAAAGTTATGTTGGAATCGTAGGATTTTTGTTAAAAATGGAAGAAGTTACATTGAAACATATAGGGGGCGAATACATAGTTGTGTGTAGTAAAGTCTAAGTGAAACTTTAAATTTGAACACTTTGGTATAGAGAGAGTTGTTCGTATAGTTTTGTCTAAAAAGGTTTTATTTATTAAGATAACGTACTCAGGCTTGACTTTAAATCAACTATGCATTTGACTCTTGGAGTCGTCTAAGTGTTCTAAAAGCCCCGTTTTATAAAACACTTACTTAAATGACCAAAAATAATAGTTAGACATCAAGGTAAATATATTTTTTGAGAAAAGATTCGAGGCTGTATCTCAGATCTTCTTTTAAAAACCAGTAGTCACTCATTTCTTCAAAAGGTACAAATCAGCAATATTCTCTCTATAAATAATCTTTGCACGAGAAAGATAAAATAATTTTCAGCTATATTTGATTACTGATAGCGAATTTTCGCCACGATCAAGGATTGTCTGAAGAACCTAAACGTAGCAAAGTCAAATATAACAAATCTTCATCAACTTAAAAAAAACTCCTGATGTGACTTTACAACTCGAGCTAAATATTTAATCGGGTTGTAATGATTTCGCTTGGAATCAAACTTAATCTTTGTTGGTGAAACCCGACTTTTTATTTGATTTTAATTATATTAGATTTTATTTTATTAGTGCCCTCCGTTTGGTCCCTAAGCTAGGGATATGGAGCTTTNATTTGATTTTAATTATATTAGATTTTATTTTATTAGTGCCCTCCGTTTGGTCCCTAAGCTAGGGATATGGAGCTTTTCAACTGGCCATCTTGGTAGGACATTCAAATATTTATCAATAGAGCAAGATAGCGTAGTGATAACAGCCTAGACTTGAATTCAGAAGACCCAGGTTCTGTTTCCGTCCAGGGATCTTGATTAATGTTTTCAGGAATCCCTTCAGGCGAAAACTGGTACAGTTTCTGCTCTTTGTTCTAAGAGTAAAAACTTCGATCTGTAATGATCGCACTGTTGACGAGATGTTAGTCCATATATGCCATTAAGTATCAACAGTATGTGGCCCATGGTAAACTGAGAGCTTTTGAAAACCCTATTTGATTTCTGGTTTCTTCCCATGACAAGCGTGGCTTTTAAACGATAGGGCTGGACACCCCTGAGACCGTACACTTGGGTGCGAAGCGAACGTATGGTAGGTGTCATTGATGCTTCCGGAGTAAACAACCCCCGGCCCATCTATCTATGTGGTTTACTTTGTGTGTGGGCTCTGGTGAAAGAGAAAGCTTTTGTGTCTTCTTGCAGAGATCGTGGTTTGCACAGAAATCTAGCAGTGCGTGAACATGAAATTTATAGTGAACTAGAGGTCCTGACTTTCTCAAAAGAACGAGCGAGGAAGAAAAGACCGCATCTTTGAAAAATCAACTAACTGATTATTCATCAGGAGAATGCGCCATCTCACAACACCCTCTCTGTGAGACAGCTTTTGGCGAGCAAACGCATCCGTGTGTTCGAACGTTCCCCATATTCACCACATCAGACACGGCGTAGCTTCTAATCGCTCCCAAAATGTTCCCCAAAATGAAAAGTTTATAGAAAGGAACACATTTTCGGTCTGTTGAAGTGGGAGACAGATCATGAGGTGCAGCAATGTTGCACAGTGGAATTTGTGTATGCAGCAGTATATGCGAGGGCTGATTTATAAATCATGGATCATTTTCGGGAGATAAACAATAAAACAATAGTCGCCAACACAGGATATGTACCTTATACAGTTGAAAGTGTAAGACAAGTACGTTTTAAAGGTGTCACCACATGGGATATGGATGCAGAAATGTCCTGCAAGAAACAAAGACAAACATGGCGGCTAGAAATCACCATTTAATTTATTTATTCTCGTACATTCTGTATACACTCATTTGAACGGGTATGTATCGTAGGTGTAAGAGCTCTTTGACATCCTTCAAAATAATCTCCTAGGTTGTCCACGGTTCGTCATTGTCTGCTACCCCACGCCGAACTGCTTTTTGTTGTCAGATAGGACATGAGTGCATCCGTTTGGCCGTGAGCACGTTCCCTATGTCGGTTGTCGGATGGCAGTGGTGCGAAATGAACCTAACCAAAGTCGAACAGCGTGCGTACATCAAGATAGCCGTACGCCGCGGCCGCAATGCACGCGAATTCCATGCAGAGCTGCGGGAAGCATCGGGTAATCGTTATATACCCTATCATACATAGGCGAGGTGGGTAGAGGCCTTCAAACAGGGAAGAGAGTCAACAGTCAACCTACCTCGCAGTGGACGTGCTGTGTCAGCTGACCACGACGTACGAGTGGCTGTGGTCGATCAGAGCCTAATGAACGACGACACTCGCTGGACTGTTAAATAATTAGCCCAGCATACAGGTATTCCTGCATCTTCCGTGTGGCGAATTCTACAGCGCGACCTAAATGTACGGAAGATTTGTGCCAAGTGGGTGCCATATCACTTAACTAAGGTAGAGAAGTGGGCCCTATATGAGACATGTCTTATCAATATGGAACGTTCTCGCCCTGAAGGTAATAGCATGCTGAACCGCATCATTGCAATCGATGAGACATGGGTACGAGCATACAAACCCGAATTGAAGTGGCACTCCAATGAATGGCGTCATCCTGATCACCACGAAGACACAAGGTACGACAAAACCCATCACACAGAAAGCTGATGATTATTTTGGCATATAACAGTCGAGGTGTTTTAGTGTGTCATCCAGTTCGCGAGGGCAGTAATGTAAATTAACAGTACTACCTGTCATTTCTGCAGTACCATCTTCGTCGTGCAGTTCGAGAGAAACGTCCTGAACTTTTGGGCAACGCTATTGTCTTACATTACAACGCTATACCTCATACAGCAGGTAGTGTTACACAGAGTTTCAAGCGTTGGGAATGGGAGGTGTGGCCACTCCCTCCCTGTTCGCCCGATCTTAGGCCGCGTGACTACGACCTTATTCCAAATGCGAAGAGGTCATTGCGTGGTAAACGCTTTGCCGACAAACAAGACATCGTCACAGCATTTCGACGAGAGGTAGCTCACATTGTCGGATCTCATGCAGCCGATGGTATTTCCCGTCTGCCTCATTGCTGACAACGAACCGTGGACAACCTCTGATTCCACATTGAAGGATTTAAACAGCTCGTACTCATGCGATACGTACCTATTCAAGGATGTACGGGAATAAATCAATTAAAAGGCGATTTCAAGCAGCTACATTTGCGTTTGTTCCTTGCCGAACATTTCTGCATACATACGCCATGTGGTGTCACCTTTAAAACGTACTTGTCGCACACTTTCAACTGTACATAGCACATTTCCATTTTTGGATCATTCTCGGGAGATAAACAATAGTGATGACTTCTGAATCAGCCCTCGTAGTACATATATGAATGGATGTCATGCTGGAGGAGATATAGGTAAGTTGTAATACGTTGGCACCATACCACGTTTCTGAACAGTGCAATTCGTATCTTTCTCTCTCATGTAAAAATTATTTTTATTATTTTCGTAGATGTAGTAACTAATCATTATCATTCGTTGATCAGATGTCGCTGAGAAGTTGTTATAGTCATGAAAGATATGTTTATTCCACCTCAGTTCTTAGCCTTATGGTCATGCGATAAAAATAAATAATTTTCATGAGCTACCAGTTTTGTACATTGCACGTCTAATAAGATGTTAATACTATGTATTACGCTTCCTAACTTGTTGCCAACCCTTGTCAACATGGTAGTCAGCACTTACATTAAACTATGCTTAATCGCGAACATGAAATTTTTTTTTTCAAATGTTAACCGCGGTTAACAGTTATTAGCTCGTATTCGAATACTGCGCCAATACAAAATAAAATAATTTAACTTTATAAACTCCTATTTTGTTCACAATAAAACACCCGCCTAACGAAAATTAAAATTTTCTTTTCGTAATCCCTTATTATAAACCGGAAGTGCAGGAAAACTAACACACATACGGAGATGTTCCGTGAATTCATCGGAAGTTCTGTGACATTTGCATAACATAGCATAACTTTATAAAGATATCTCGATGATATTTTGCAAATAATTTTTTCTTAATTTCACGTAAATGTGTCTATTCCAACAGTGGAGCCAAATGCCGAATACGTTGCATGTGATTTTGGTATTGTGAACTCGATACGATTACAGTACAGTGAAGCGTGCGTTGAGCACGAGTGGATTCGCTTCCCACTGAATAAGCGATCGTCATGCTTCGCAAATTCTCACGCCTGGACTAGTTTAGTCAACGCCAACCCTCGTTTTCGACACAAGTGAATAACTCACGGATGAGTCGTCAAGAACACTTTGAAGAAAAAAAAAGTGCACAAATACGTAAAATGCGTAAAATACGTATTTACTGTAGCCTCTATTCAGTGAACAACAAAAAATTGGATAAAACGATACTTGAAATGCAAGTGGTTCACATAGCACACTTACTCACTACAGATTAATTTTATTCCTGTAAATAAGTATTATTTTTATATATAACTTATTTATTGCAACCCATCATTATCATCTCTTTTTTATCTTTTTTCTGAACAAAATGAATAAATAAAGATCTGTTCTTAAGAAACAATAGAGAATACCCCTTCATACGAGACCCTGTATTTTAAAGCACACCGCATGCGACTGCATAATTATTGACCTCTCAAAATAAAGAAAACAGATTCGCATTAAAATAACTGATATCAAAGCTTGACGAGTATGAAATAATAAAATACAAAAACAATTTAATTATAACAAATGATGTCCTCGTTGCGGGGATAAAAGATCCTATAAATGTGTCAATATCGCGCCCCTTGGCAGTGAACGTGTGGAGGGGTGCGCTGGCATCCCTTGCGAGAATTCGGATGTCCATCATGATGCCATAGTCTATTCGTGGTTTCTGCAAACGTTTTTAATCAAACCTTTGAAAAATCACTTCATGTATGGCGTGGTTGGTTTTTTCCTAAATATGCCATGCATTGCAAGCTATTTATACTCGTGGTATCATTAAAAAACATTTTATATTAATTTAATTTCTACCTATATGTTTTTATCAATAAATAATATTTCATTTATAATTAATATAAATTAAAACAGGGATAAAATATGTGTGTTGGTAATGCCTAGTAATGAATAGTTCTCGTGTAAAATATTATTTAACTGAGTGAGCACGAAAGGGGTGGGGTGCGTTGTCCATTTGGTGTAAGTTTCTAAGACTAGGTTAGGCTTTGTTTATATGAGGCGGAGGAATACTCTGAAAGTAGAACTTTAGCAGGGTTTCAGAAAAGTCGGAAGTAACAGTGAATTGACTATAGCACATCCTTCAGGGGACTATTCAGAATCAACACTTACCGTCGAATGAATTGAAGGAATTCCCAGGCGTCTGGCCACAGATGCTGGGAAATGACGGGGTTATCAGGAAGCCACTTGCGGTGAAGCCGAATGAGGGGGGTGGTGGTGGTGGTTGTGTGGTGTCTNAGGCCCGGGTCGGGAGGTTTGGAAATCCCGCCGAGGGTATTTAGGTCATGTACGGTATGTGTATTGTGCTTAATATGATGTAATAAGTTGTTTTCATTTCTCCAACCCCAGATCCCTTTAACACATTCGAAAACAGGTTTGACCTTGAACATCAGTTGCAAGTTGGGACGTGCAGCACTGCTCCCGGAAGTTCTCCCGGAAGTAGTTATCAGTTGGAGCGCATGTACATCCGCTGATTATTTAACCTTGCTCTTATGGGTAATCGCTCTATTACAGTAGGAACAGTCGAAACTGCTCCAAATCAACGGATTTGACTGCGGATCTGTCGAGAATGCTCCACTTGCACAGTGCTTGGCGCCGTTTGGCCGGACTCCCGAAACAGCGCACAGTCGTACAACTTAACNGAGAATGCTCCACTTGCACAGTGCTTGGCGCCGTTTGGCCGGACTCCCGAAACAGCGCACAGTCGTACAACTTAACAGTCCATTCACGGTTACTTCACACTTTTCCTCTTCCGGCATATCCTTCCGCCTTTTGCAAAGAAAGCTTAGTCGTGTCTAGAATATTACACAAGAACGACAACGCAGCACGTTCGTGCGCACTCTGTGTAATAATATTTTGCTTAACAACTATTCCTTACTAGGCATTACAATCACACCTATCATCTACGTGTTTTTATTCGAAATAATTATAAATGAAACATTATTATTTATANACTAGGCATTACAATCACACCTATCATCTACGTGTTTTTATTCGAAATAATTATAAATGAAACATTATTATTTATAAAGAAAATATAAGTAATAGTTAAATTTAACGGAAGTATAAAACGCTTGTGATACATTCCAAATGCATTATACATAGAGCAATTTTTCGAAAGTTTTATTCAAAAAGTGCGAAGAACCTGCAAATAGACTATAGTTGTAATTTAAAAACGGTTAAACATTATTTAATGGCAAATGTCATTTAAGAAATTTTCGCCTCCAAACGGTACACAGTCTCCCTTTTTTTATTTCCGTTTCTAAATAGAGATTTATACAAGCAAACAGCAATTGGTATAGGCTGTTCACGGTAAAGTGAGCACTTTTGAAAGCCCTCTCATTTCGAGAGGTCAATAAATATATTTTTTATTTTAGCTTTGGACGTTAACTTCCCAGTGCAGTGGAATATACACATTGTGTTTTATTACTTACATGGCAATATTTATTTAAAATTGTAGGAATAAAAAATGGCTGAAAGGAAAAAGTAATTCGGGCCTCAAAAGTGGTCACTTTACCGTGAACATCCTATACCTATGTCTCACAGGACTCGCATGAGTAAGCACGTGATTGCGTACAAATTTAGAAATTTGCATCGGGCAAAAAAATTATTTTGAAAATCTGTAACTTTACTGTCACAGGTTGTAGTTTGCTCGCCAAATGTCCGGCCTCGCCAGTTGTACTGGCATGTGTAAGTAAACCCCTGGTTGGAGTGCCGGCCACAGCTTGCATCTACCTCAGTCGTGAGTCTAGTTGTGGCTGCAGCAGCAGCTGTCAAGCTTCCCGTTTGTGCAGGGGCCACGGTGGTGTAGTGGTCAGACCACCCGCCTCCCACCTAGGCGAACCACGCTTGATTCCCGGCGGGGTCGCTCCCGGATTTTCGCAAGCGGAAATTGTGGCAGACGATGCCGCTGGTCGGCGGAGTTCCTCGGGGATCTCCCGTTTCCCCCTGCCCTTGCATTCCGACGCTGCTCCATACTCGCCTAGCTTNGTCGGCGGAGTTCCTCGGGGATCTCCCGTTTCCCCCTGCCCTTGCATTCCGACGCTGCTCCATACTCGCCTAGCTTTACCCTCTTCGGCTCTCAAGACCTCGATGTTAAGAGCCACCCAAATCTCTCAACTCCACTTGTATGCGCAAAGTGCCNTCGGCGGAGTTCCTCGGGGATCTCCCGTTTCCCCCTGCCCTTGCATTCCGACGCTGCTCCATACTCGCCTAGCTTCACCCTCTTCGGCTCTCAAGACCTCGATGTTAAGAGCCACCCAAATCTCTCAACTCCACTTGTATGCGCAAAGTGCCNACCCTCTTCGGCTCTCAAGACCTCGATGTTAAGAGCCACCCAAATCTCTCAACTCCACTTGTATGCGCAAAGTGCCTTGTTTGTAGTGTCAATAAATTTATGGAGAACGCAGGAAATAGTACACAAACACATAAGACTGGCAGTGGCAAGAAATGGAAAAATTAAAAAATTTAGATGTTTCCAGGATTCTAACCGGCGTGCGGAAAAAGGGCTAAAACGGATATCTGTCATTTTTAGGTATAACATTTCCGGACGATGCTTTTTAACGTAACTTAGGGATATGCAGCACATGTTTATCTTTGCAAAATGACTGGGTCACCGCTGATAATCTCACGACGCTCTTAAAGAGATAATTCACAGCAAGGATTAAGAATCAACAGGAATGAAGTTAAGAGCCACGAGATTGGAGAGATGCAAAGAAAATAGTGATTAGCAACAAATGTTATATTTGACTTAAATTTAAGTTCTAACTTAATATCTCATTTCCAAAACTCCAAAAAGCATTGGGTAAACTACGAAAGCCATTATTACGGTTTGAAAATTTTCTGNAAAGAAGAACACAGAAGTCTGGATCCACCGCTGATTCTAGCGGTGGCCCATATTTATCCAATCCGCCTCTGATGAGCGAAGTCGTTGGCAGTTTTTTAACAGATTCTTCCGCCTCTTCTTTAAATCCCTACCCATAAATTCTCCTGCCGTAGCGAACAGTTCTTCAACCTTAAACACATTCCCACTGCCAAAAGAATAGAAGACAGAAGCAGTTTTCCAGGCACGTAAATCAAGATCAGCATATCATAATCTCCAGCCCTGGATCATCGCAGGGGAGATGAGGGCATCTCAGCATCTCTCTTGTACGGAGCAGAGAGATGTTATGATGGCGTGATCAAGTCTTAATTGTGCGGTCTACCTGGACGCACCATTTCACATATAGTCTATTCGCGGTTTCTTCACACTTTTTGAATAAAACCTTTGAAAAAACACCCTATGCATGACGTGTATCATAAGCGTTTTATATTTCTGTTCACATTAAAATAACTTATTTCTAATTAAATTGAACGTTTACGACTTTTTGTCAGAAAACATAAAAAAACAATAATCTAAGCACGTACAGTTTTGTTTTTATAATAAAAATTTTATTCTAAGAGAAAAAATCTCATAAAAATGGTTAATTGTTTTTTTTTTTTTTTTTTTTTTTTACGCAGTTTCGATACTAGGTAGGAGAAAAATAAAACCGGGCAGTCGTAGTTTAATTTATGGCCTTTCATCGCGTGTAATAAAATCCCGCTGTTCCAGATATCGTTTATACAGGAAAGCGTAACAGCGGAAGCACTGCACGTAGGTTCAGAACCTTGCGCGTAGGGGCGACGGGGCGTTGGTCGTGCGTGTTATTGTCGCCCGTATCGCTGTGCCTCTAGAGCAAAAAAAAAATCTCGAGGCAATGTACTTTTAATATTGGTTAGTTAGGTAACCATAATATAACTTATAGGCTCCCCCGCATAACTAAATAAGACTGATTGTAACAGTGAGTGATACGGTAATATAGTCTTACTTCTCTGTATGCACCTCTCTCTTTATTATAAATCCCCTTTAATTTATTGCTTGTGTAGTAGCTTACACCTAACTAACATTAGATTATGGTTTATAATGACGATTACTATAAACTTATTTTAAGAATTATCAAACCGTAACCATATATATATATATTTTTAATTTTATGTAGGAATAAAAACTCTGTATATAGTTGGGTATATCAAGTGTAAATAACATTAGACTTTTTTGTATATTGAAACAAGCATTACATAATGTACGCACCTAAGACAAATATTTTTTAGTATAATAACAGTTAAAATTCCAGGGTGTTCCTGAATATTTACTATGTAATAACGCATATAACAATTTTACTTGCATATTATTACAAGTTGTCTGTACCTCTTGCAGGGATATCAAGCCAGACAACATCCTGTTGGACGAGGAAGGTGAGTGTGAATTATTACTACTTCCGCCAGTAATTTTTTTAATATATTTAAATGTATCACTATTTAATGTCAGTGAGGATTAGATATTATGTGTACAAATTGCATGTCTGTGTACGTTTTATCAGAAGTCGATGACCCCCCAGTCGCCACTTCAGAAACAGAGAACATGTCGGTGTGGAAAACCCTAATTATAATGTAAATTTTTCTTATTACATATGTTACTACATACGTATGCGCGTAAATACAAAAATTCAATTTTGTATGTTTAAAAATAATGTCAAACTTCTGGTGTACGCATCTATGTGTGTATGCATTTATGAATTTCCGTGTGTGTATACACAGGGCGTATCTAAAATACACGTCAAAACTCGGGACGTGTTTAGGGCATGTAGAGGAGGCAGAAATGTCAATGAACATAGGTCCGGAAATGATTTTATTTACTACTAGAGTAGTTCCCGTGTGCAATGGGAGACACTGGATCCCCGTTATGTGGAATGCGATATCGGCACGGTGCACAACAAACCATACCAGAACCCTTATCACCGTAACGGTGAAAAACACGCACAGTAAACATTGCGAAACGTATGCAACTATTGCGCAGGAAATAGCAGACAACAGAGGTATCTCATAACTAGGGCCAGTGACTTTTGGCGTAAAAATCGGAGCACGCAGTAGACTTCAATACTATATACACACCTCAGCTGTTGTTATACCTCCATTGGCTGCTGGTGCCGTGTCCGTCTTTGACCAAGCCACTCAGGACTAAGTAACTCCGACACTGAACCTTCGTGATTCGTGCGCAAACGGTTAACACGGGTCAGGACATTTTTAAGCCAATCAAAGAAGCTGAACGACCCTACAGTGCTTTGGACTGCATCTTGTCTCGAAATATTTTCGCGAAATATCACTTCCCCTACTCATAAAATGTACTCGAAATGTCCACCATGAACTACACACACCTCCCGCATACTCTCGAATACGTACATGTGGTGTACTGTGCACTGTGCATACGATCGCCGATATGGCATTCTACATAACAGTGCAAAAATGTTACATGAATTTTACGAATTTTTGAAAAATAACTTTAAAAAATTTGTAAGAAATTAGCACTGTTGCCATTTCTTAAAGAAAATACTTGTAAAATCATTATATTTTAAATTGTATTCCCCGTCGCAAAATTTTACATCTGTTTATATACAATATGTATTTGTTTCGGCAGTATGGAGACTGCATAATATTTTAAGTCTACTATTTGATAAAACTTTGATTTTCGAAAGGCTAATTTGTACGGTTATATTTTTATCTGGCACCACCAGCCTATGAGACAGGCCCAACCTGAAACACCAGAACTATTTTCGGATGTGCTTCCATATTTAATATTGAAGACTTGAAAATGTATCTTTGCCTGTTTTCATAAACCTAGTGTTCCGAACTGTACAATTGACTTTGGCAGGAAAAGAAGAAAACCGAATTAAATATTGGGTGCCAACAAAAAAAACCAAGCACACGAAAGCTAAACCTCTGCGTGTATCCCAAATGTCATCAACACGATCCAGGAAAATGAGCATTCTTGCCAGAATACCGGGTGTATTAAGACCTTTGTTACACGGCTGAAGGTGTGTTAGAACACACTAAGAGCATAATTTTTATAAGTCAACCCCTCTTGCCCGACGCTTCCTTAAAAATGTGTGCTTCCTGCAACCTAGAAATTCTGCCATCTGTCTGCAGACAACCGAACTGATTTGTAATTATTGGAATATATTTAGTGTCATGTTCCTGGCCTCTGTTGTTTCCGACCAGGAAAGAACTAAATTACCGGATTAGGTGAGCTTTTTGAACAAATCGGAAGATATGTAAGGTGGCCAGTGTCGCGCATATATAATAAACGCAATGAAGTAGTAGGTAGAAGAGCACTTTAAACTTAGTTTGAAGTGTTCTGACATCCACCGTTAGATTACCTGCAGAAAACGCACCAGGGTTTTTAGATTCTAAGACCCATTATTCCTTTGCTCATTCAAGTTTATAATATGGGCGTTGTTATTTCCTCTATTGCGGAAAGTTATTCATCAAATAATGTTTAAAATATTTTCCAAATCCAGTCTAGCCAATCAGATAAAAGAACCCCTTTCAGAACACCACAAAGCCAATCGGCGGATGAATATGACAACATAATAGGTACCGCCACGTCATTTTGATTCTGCATGCCTTCGTGTTCTATGGCTGACCATAATAAAGCTAAGTATGCAAAGCTAACTAAAGTTTCAGAAATTAGATTCTAAAAATATGTCACATTCGTTGAATTTACATTATAAAATAAGATTCAGAAAATATAAATTAATTTTTTACATATATGAGAGTTGAAAATCATACATTGTAACTGTACAAATATATGCACACAATGTAAAATCTAATTATTCTCATACAAAAATCAACTGCCAACTGTCAACTAGAATGCAAAAGCAGACCTGGCAGACCAAGGAAATAATGATGTAAAAAAAATTGTGATCTAGCCGTAAAGAATCATCCCAGTGTTTGCGTGTCTGAGGACTAGATGCGCAAGATCACTAAGGGCGACCCATACATCCACACTAGGTGCCTCGTAGCCTCTACTCGCTAAGCATAGCGTGCGGTATGTCCGTTGTCGGTTCGCCTCTATGGGAATTTCGGTGGGTCTGTTCTCTAATCGCGGAATAAAGAGGTTAACATAAAGGTGTACTACACGCCCCTGTGGGGCCGCTGTGGTTCAGCGGTTAGACTGCACACCTCCCACCAAGGCAAACCGGGTTCAATCCCCGGCCGGGTCACTCACGAATTTTTGATTAATTGCACCGAACGATGCCACTGGTAGGCGGGTTTTCTCGGGTATCTCCCGTTTGCCCCGCCCTTGCTTTCCAGCGCTGCTCCATTATCACCTCATTTCACTCTCACCGGCTCTCAAGGCCCCGTTGTTAAGAACCGCCCAAATATCTCAACTCAACTACACGCCCCTGTGCATTTTTTAATTTCTCGTACCGTAATCTTCGTACCTTAACATGATTGTGAAAATTGCCGTTTCAGCCATTTTCGCTTTCAAAACTATTAATTAGATACGCAAAGCGAAAACGGGAACTGTTATATTATTTGAACACAACATGTTTCTCAAATATTACATAAATATACGCCACTCAGAAATACTGAACCCGTTTTTCAACAGCAGCTACGCGACTGAAGATTTGCACGTCGTACGTTTTATGAGGGCAGACGGCAGCTTTAACAAGTGCAACGTTTGTAATATCGACGCGTCTGGCCAGATGAGCGGAGGAGCGTTCGAGTCTGACCTAGCTCCCATCCGCCAGGAAAAGAATGAAAGAAACATTCTTTCAGCCATTTCCTGGCGACGTAAGGGCGCGACTGGCTTTAACTTATTCATTTCTTCGCCCGACTCTCCGAGGGGGCAAAGCGACACTAGAAACAGGAAAGTTGCAGCCAGTAATAGATCTACAAGCGGCGAATGTTCCGGTGTGTACCGGCGTACCCCCGTTGAGAGAATTTCCGAACATCAGTTTGTATGTATATTTTTGTTGCAAATCAAAAATAACTTTATAATACATGAAAACCATACTGAACACACTGCTACCGTATTTTCAAATAAACATATGCTATGTTTATGCACATTTAGAGGAAAAATTATTTTTTTTGCAATTAAACGTGGTTATGTGCCTTCCTTTGAATTTACCGTTCACAAGTGCTTTATTTATTTACATATGCGTTTGCTAGGTGTTCGAAAATGCATCGGTTGATGTTCCGGTGCACATCCACCAGATCCACAGACGTTTCAGGCCGGTTGAACCGGTGGATACCCTTGGTTTAACCAAACTCAACCAACACATTAGTTTTTCCGAACGTCTGGTGCACATCGCCGGATGCATTGGTATATTTCCGAAAACGCCGTAGCAGAAAGACAAATGCAGGCAAGAAATTACAAAATATGTCATGCCACCAATATGTGTATTTATTCATTGTAACCAATTACAGTTTTGAAAAAAAAAGTGTAATAAAGTTTAATTTTTAGTTTTAATATTTAAGATGATTCATTATACGTAGGAAAATTTCTACTTGTTCTCGACGGGAGATCGCAAATGGCTTGGCACCCTCCTGAGGATATCACGATGAAGGATACAAACAGTAGTTATGTGTTTCTCTTTCCCCTACTTCTTCAATGGCTTGCATCATGTTGATATCTCATTCTACATATTTTTTCATTAAAATACTGCAAGTTGTGCAATTCCTTCACAACAGTAGTTACTCTCAAAAACATTTACTGCGACGAAAATGAGAGATAAGGTGAGAAAGATGTTTTGTTAATATTGCCACAATTCTCCTAGTAAACCGAATTCAAAATATCATACAGGAATCTGCAGGAAAATGGCCTAATATGTCAGAAAAAAAAACTATTTCGGTTGCTAATGAATATAGACCAAGCATTACAATAGTTTATGGAAACATTTTTTTAAAATTTATTGACTATTAGAACATTTCAGAGCATGAAACATAGTACACACCATTACGCAAGTCGCAAGAGTCTTCCAGTGTACAATTTTAGCATCTGTGGAGTACTAACTCATGGTTTACTCACTGGTTAGAACCCCTCCCCCCCCGTACCTATGTTCTAACAAATACTGATATCTTCAATTCTATTCCTGGGCGGTAATTTTTCGGGCACAGATGTTCTTCAGGGGAGCAGGTGGACATTTTTATATTGCAGTAATTTTTTTTTTAGTACTCCGTTTTCCTTCTTTGTCTTCATACATTCTGCCGCTGCTCTGCCCCATCTTATTTCACCTCATTCAATGTTTGGTAGGTAGACGTTAGGTCTCTTCGGCACCAGGGTCGTAAGAGACGGTACAAGCCGCTCGGAGAATCAGGAAGGTCGAAGAATTCGACCACGGCGTATGTCAAGAAACCTTCGCGACATTCGCCTGGAGTGATTACGGAAAACAACGGAGATCCAAAGTCGCGATGGCCGGACGGGAAATTGAATACGGTTTTCTCCGAAAGCTAGTCCAGTGTTCTGCCATTGCGCGACCTCGCTCGGTTCCCTTCATCGGGCTGGTCGGAAAGACAGGTCTGCACTGTCCTTCGGGCGAGGCGGCTGACTGACCCAAGTTAATTCAGTTTGGCTGAAAGCGGAAACCAGATTTTCAGTTTTAATTTCATCTGCTTGGAGTCATCGCTGTCTAATGAGAGCTACAAAAAAACCTGAAACTTTTTCCGTAGCCGTTTCATTTATTTTCTGTTAATTAAATTTATTTATTTGATCGGCGGAATGAAAGACACGGTTTAGGAAGTGTGCGAGCGTAATAACTCGTAGACAATTTTTTAATATATAGTTGTACGATTAAAATTACCGGGGTTTACCATTTACATTATCTTTACAATGTGTGCGCCAAAACGGGCAACACCAACACATATGGCAAAGACGTTGAATATCAAATATCAATTAAATATAACACATTTCATAGAACCTAATTTCCACGTAATTGCAGTTGGCTATTTTTTTTTATCAATCTTTCCTGTGAAATATATATCACCTGCAACCCCCATTCTTCTCAGTCATGCATGTTTTAATTAATTTCCTTGTGACGTCCCCCTGCCTTGATATCCGTTGTCATTCAGCTTTCCCTTGTTTTATTGCCTTCAATTGTTATCTTCCGTAGTCTTTCCCTGCAAAAAAAATCCCTTCGTGGTGCATGATCCAATCATTTTTCTCATCAAGTTCTTCTCCTCTGCTACCATTCCCTACACCTGACCTTCTCATCCCTCATTCTCCACNTCTCAACAGTCATATTCCAGAACTTCCCAATTACTTATCTTCCTTCTCTCTCGGGTTCCAGGTTTCTGAGCATTACCACCACACTCCAGATTACACATATGGTAAATTAATAAGGGGGGATTGAACTCCACCAATTTTGAATTGTGTATTTTTTTACAAGATGGCAGTACATATACGGTATTTTAATTTACTAAAAAACGGAGCACAGAGCACATAGCACTATTTTCCGAACTTTCTATTGTCTGGTTGCTGTTTTTTTTCACAGCTTATGTATTTCCCCCTACAGCATAGTCCCTTATTTCTTCTGGGCAGTTAAAAATCATAATTCCGGGAAAATGATTTAGTATAATATATCATGGGGGCTACTATTTATGCCCTGTTTTTCCATGCATTTCAACATGACTTATAAAATAGAAACAGGGCAAAAATTGAAATCTAAAACGTGACAGATCAGTCAGCTGTTATTCAATCAAAATCCTTCAGGTTGTCGGCAATCCTTTTATCTTTCGGAAAGCTTCTTTCCCGAAGGATATTCAGCTCCTTGCTGCCTCAATACAGCTTCCGTTCTAAATCACCAAACTCCCGAAATACGTGAATGACTTTAACAACTTCGAGCGCCTTTCGCACTGTCCCGTCCAACTTCGTATTAGCAGAGCTTTATATCTTCCTTCCCAGGCTTCATAATATTAGTCTCGCCAATGTTTACTTTTACTCCAAACTCTTTGCCAACTTTTACAATATCTTACGTTATGACCTGCAGTTCTTTTTTTCGATCCTCCCAACATCGCGGCGTAAATAACGAACTTCTCGGTCTAATAAAAAAGTGCGTCTGTGCAAATAATTGATTTTCATTAGAAATTATACCGGTACGTATTTTTCGCACAATTACGGCAGTTTGTCTTTTCCCGCCATCTGGTTTGTAAACGATCCGATACTACACACGTGACTTCAAATGTTTGCTTGGAATCAAAAAGAAATCATTGCTGTTTATAAAGTCATAGCTCCTTCAAAGGAACCAACGGAGGGTTTGGCAGTTCGTTCAGTCGACGAAATGAACGCTGACTGTAAATATTATGGCCAAAGAGAGAACTGAATTACTGACCCGAATCTAAATGCCCACTTAATAATTGGATTTCTAAGTAGTCATTACAGTAAGTAACTTGGTGTGGCAGGAAACCAAGTTTATGGAAATGACTTTAAAGTCACCCAACGCTCTTTCTTGTCAGGTAGAGTTTTCCTAAGAATTTTAATTGATAATGTTATAAATTATTTATTGGATTGCGGTATACCTGTTCATGTGCAAAATAGATATTTAAACAAGGCATATTTGGAATACTAAACTTTTAATTACTATCTGAACTTAAATATTATATACAACTGCGAATATTAATATAACAAGCACTGCATATCATAAGTGAAGTACACCGCAGACGTTGCTTTTTCCGCAATGCTATAATTCTCATTTTAAAGAAACCAATTTAACCCACAACTTCCAAAGTTCTTTGAATCTGGCAGAAATACTGGGTTTACGTAATTAATTCCAGATTTCTGAAAGACTACAGATAACCATGACAACGCATTTGTCATCAACGTCAAAGAACAATGTAGAGATTTGGTAAATATGAAGCGGATAATACTTGTATTTATAAGTTAAGCTTTTCAAGGAAGCAACTTCCAAAAATTTTTATATAGTATAAAAATATTTATAAAGGAAAAAAATTTTATAATTATTATTATTATATCATATCCAATTATGCATTGGCGGCTGAAGAAATCGAGCAATATGAAGATGATACGCAGTTGTTAAATATTTTTAAGCAATGAGATGAGGAGGAAATGCCTTAATGCATTGCAAATTATCACACCTGCTGCAGCGAGGATAAATTTGACAAACAACCACAACCTAAGGAAAGTTTTCGAAATTTAATATTACTAAATTAATTATTTACAGCCTACCCGTAGAAGTGATTAAAGTAAGGAATTGCTAATTCTGCCCTTGGCGTTACAACATGGTGAATGTTGCAAAAGAAATAACATTTAGCTTCACTCTTAATTAAGCTGTCATCAACGAGCCAGGTTTATANTTTAGCTTCACTCTTAATTAAGCTGTCATCAACGAGCCAGGTTTATAATGTTATGGCAAGGTTTTATTTGACGGAACTTCCAGTAGCGATATACCTATTTTAATAAGCTAGTCAGTGACTTCGCTATCTGAAACGCAAAGGAAAATTTGTCACATAAAAAAGAACGCACGAAGTTAAGTGTTCGGTCCTGGCATTATAAATTAGGTACTTGCCAACATATCTTACTATATGGTTATGTGTGTACAGGCTTTATCTAAATAAAACCGGCAAACTTCAACTGCAGGTTAATCACGAAGAAAGGCGAGAAAGCATTTACCACCTATGGTCTACAGTAAATCTTAAGGGCGGTACATACATTTTTAAGTTGGACTTGAAACACTTATTTACCCGTTCGCGGTTACTTCCAATTTTTCTGAAGCGCTGCTGAAGTTCTACTTTCAGGATATTCCTCCGCCTCATGCAAACAAAGCTTAACCAAGTCTAAAAGATTACACCAANAGCGCTGCTGAAGTTCTACTTTCAGGATATTCCTCCGCCTCATGCAAACAAAGCTTAACCAAGTCTAAAAGATTACACCAAAGTGACAGCGCACCGTATTCGTGCGCTGTCACTTAAATAATATTTTGCGTGGAAATTATTTCTTACTAGGCATTACCAAAAAAAATCCATATTTTCTCTCAATTTTATTCATATTAATTATAGATGAAATATTATCATTTATAGATAAAAATATGAATAAAAATTAAATATAACAAGAAATAAGTTACTTTTTTTATGTTAACAAAAAGTAAATATTGAGGAAACCGTTAAGCACTTCATACTCGAGGTGATTTTTCAAAGGTTTGATTCAAAAAGTGTGAATAAACCGCGAATAGACTATATAACTACTGAATATGGCACACTGAGTGTCTGGATAACGCGTAAAGTGACGTACGGGTGAGTAATCCATATTTTAAATCTCAAGTGTGCTACAGCATCGTAGATATTATGTTGAAATAAAGGATATTTTTCTACGAGAAACTTTTTGGTACTGTCAAGCAACTTATGTGATAAGATACTTCCATTTGTTCAAACTGCGCGATACATACTTATTATATGCCGTGTAATTTTGTCTGTTCTGTGAGAAACACGTCTGAAAGTGGCTGTCCTGTTTGCAATGATGAGCATGCCGGACCGTAACACGAAAGCGACGTGCGAACTAACTGGAATTATTTCTGCCTGAGAGTGCCTTCCAGAACACGCAGTCTCGGCGGAACAGACACGCACGTGGTGAAGCGACAAGGCTTCGTATTATACCACTTCTCGCAAAAAAAAAGAAAGTCAAAATACTGCAGAACACAAGAGAAAAATCTTCATTTCATGATAGGTTTGTGGTGAAAGAATCTGCTTACATCATGGTTCGTATTTCATGCAACAGTGTTGTTAACTACAGTGAATCTGCCACCGTTTAACTAGTTATACTGTACGTAACTGTGCAGAATACATCGTGTATGTGGTATTTCTTGCAAATATAAACTGGCGTGTTGTTAATCACCGTGTTCCGCTTAGCAAGAGCCAGATTAAGGCATTTATAAGACAAAATCACTTAAGATTTCGACACCGCTATAATTTAAATACAATTTTGAGTACAAACAATAGGACGTAAATTAACGCTGTATTTTTTTTTCAAATGCAACAAAACTACACTTAAGTGTAAAACAATGTTAATTTTTTAATCTTTTAATTTCATTTATTTTTAAAAAAATTTCTCCTACCTTTTGTAATTGCAAAGTCTTTTAACAGATCCTCAAAACTAATCTTACGTAACACATCTGCTTCTAAGTAGAGATAAGAGACCCATTTTTGTGGAACCTGTTTCAGCTCAACCAGTTTCAATTCTGCATCATTGAGTCCCCAGTAAATCCAGCAATGTAACATTTCTGTGGTACCTTATTTCCCCTTGATGTCCTTAATATTTGCTTACAATGCTTATAGTCTGTTCACGGTAAAGTGAGCACTTTCAAGGCATTATTGTTATCCTTTAAACACATTTTGTAATCAAAATTGCCATGTAAGTAACAAACAGTGTGTATGTTCCACCGCACTCGGAAGTTAACGTCCAAGGTTAAAATAAAATGTATTTATTCACCGTTATTCAAAATTAGTGGGCATTGAAAAGTGCTCACTTTAACTTTGAATAGCCTCTACTTTCGCAGTTACTTTACCTTATACCACCACAGCANAGTTATTTTACCTTATACCACCACACTAAATGTTCAACAGTGTGTGGTTTTTTCATATACATTAGCTGCAATATTACAAAACGAAATTTATTTGGTAACGCCGTCATTCATACGCTGCGGCAAAGCACCCGTGAAAACTGTGGTGTAAGCGAGCGGTTATGAATTGAGGCAAGATTAATGTGAATAACGGCAAAAACCGGGTTACCACAGAAACGCAAATTAAAACGCTGTATTGCGCCGAAAATGGAGTTTAAACACGAAATGAAGAGAGATTTTGCACAATCGCAGATTTATGTTCCTCAAAATATGTAATATGTCTATAATGAATCAAACACTATTTTATGTGAATTTGTATTGAAAACCACACGCGTGTGCTGACTAAAATTATTAACTTGCTGATTTTCCTAGAATACCGTGGGGGGAGGGGGGAGAAACAGCATGAAGTTGAAAACATTCAAACCGTTAAATACAGCAGTTGGCAGTACTAATCAGTAGTTACTGAAACATACTACGCGTACCCGAGATACGAAGCAAAGTGACTGACATTTGGTGGAAAATACATGAACTGTCTTACTGTTGGTAAATGTATAGCATAATTGTGCGTGACTTCAGCAAAGGACAAGAGTAGATGTCGTGAAATTTAATTGCGATGTTCCGGTTCAACGAGCATTACAATGACATATTTTCAACACTGTCTCATCTTAAATTTCAGTTATAGCAGCAAAAAAAATAAGAAGTACTCCAGAGACGTTTATAGTCGGAAAATAATCTGTCCATTCCAGAGTAAATCAACTAGTGCGATATGCACAATGATAAATGCCCTCAACGAACATTTTGTAGAAATATTTATCCCCGGTAAAGGGAGAAAGCAAGAACTTTGGAAACAAACCTTTGAAAATAATCTTTGCGTGTAATAAATTACACACTGACATGCGAGCTCAGAGTTAAGTTGGCAGCGAATTTATATGCATAGTTCTTAACACTTGACATGGTATTGTAAGTGTAATGTTTACATTTATGGCTACTGAAGATAGTATTTCTTATTTCATACACATAAGAATGCGATTTTTTTTATTATGTTAAACATTTACGTTTTTGAAGCCCGTCACACTCTCAAAATCTCGCCTTCAAATATATTCGACAGTAAAATTTCATGACGAAATACGGCCATCGGAATTTTACTTCGAACACATTTTATCGGGCTTAATAATTCCACGAATTAACTTGGATAACGCACGAATATAAAGTGGTCAGCTCGTGGAAATTTTAGTTTTACGTATGGTAGACGAATGCAAAACCAGGGCTTTCAAAAGTGCTCAATTAACCGTGAAATGCCTTTTGTTAGCGTCACTGTCCAAACATCATACAGCAATTCTCAAAGCACCGCCAGTGCCTGGTGAGTTTGAACGAGTGCGTCATTGTAAATGAGACCGACATCGACTTGCACCTGCCTGTCGCGTGTTGTTCGTATTGAAGTGTCCGTGTGTGTGTACTTTATCGATTTGCATTCAAAATTTACCCCCTGTGACGTGACACCCGTAGCATATCGAGTGTTGAGAGTCNTGTGTACTTTATCGATTTGCATTCAAAATTTACCCCCTGTGACGTGACACCCGTAGCATATCGAGTGTTGAGAGTCTCGCCTTCCTGCTAGGAATCGCACTTCTTCCTTTCGAAGTAAATGCATCAATTCCTCGCACACGTTATGGTTCAGGTTTATAAGAGCGACCTCCTTGTAGGTCAAAAATTCTTCTGGGTGTCGATATTTGATCACCATCAAGGTGACGGACCGGATTATTTTCATCTGACAATTTCACGATAGTGACAGGTGCCGCTGGTTTCATATCATCTTCCGCTTGCTTATCTTTCAAAAACTCCGAGTGCCATATTGAATACTTGAGGTAATGTCTGCAATAAACTAATGTTTTAGTTTCATCTTAAAGAACATATAGCGATCGTAGTAATCACTCCAGGCCATAGGTTATGGAAATATTTCCAGCTACTTTTTCGTACGATANGCAGTCTCGGCGGAACAGACACGCACGTGGTGAAGCGACAAGGCTTCGTATTATACCACTTCTCGCAAAAAAAAAGAAAGTCAAAATACTGCAGAACACAAGAGAAAAATCTTCATTTCATGATAGGTTTGTGGTGAAAGAANAAAAAAAAAGAAAGTCAAAATACTGCAGAACACAAGAGAAAAATCTTCATTTCATGATAGGTTTGTGGTGAAAGAATCTGCTTACATCATGGTTCGTATTTCATGCAACAGTGTTGTTAACTACAGTGAATCTGCCACCGTTTAACTAGTTATACTGTACGTAACTGTGCAGAATACATCGTGTATGTGGTATTTCTTGCAAATATAAACTGGCGTGTTGTTAATCACCGTGTTCCGCTTAGCAAGAGCCAGATTAAGGCATTTATAAGACAAAATCACTTAAGATTTCGACACCGCTATAATTTAAATACAATTTTGAGTACAAACAATAGGACGTAAATTAACGCTGTATTTTTTTTTCAAATGCAACAAAACTACACTTAAGTGTAAAACAATGTTAATTTTTTAATCTTTTAATTTCATTTATTTTTAAAAAAATTTCTCCTACCTTTTGTAATTGCAAAGTCTTTTAACAGATCCTCAAAACTAATCTTACGTAACACATCTGCTTCTAAGTAGAGATAAGAGACCCATTTTTGTGGAACCTGTTTCAGCTCAACCAGTTTCAATTCTGCATCATTGAGTCCCCAGTAAATCCAGCAATGTAACATTTCTGTGGTACCTTATTTCCCCTTGATGTCCTTAATATTTGCTTACAATGCTTATAGTCTGTTCACGGTAAAGTGANTTCTGTGGTACCTTATTTCCCCTTGATGTCCTTAATATTTGCTTACAATGCTTATAGTCTGTTCACGGTAAAGTGGGCACTTTCAAGGCATTATTGTTATCCTTTATCCACCTTTTGTAATCAAAATTGCCATGTAAGTAACAAACAGTGTGTATGTTCCACCGCACTCGGAAGTTAACGTCCAAGGTTAAAATAAAATGTATTTATTCACCGTTATTCAAAATTAGTGGGCATTGAAAAGTGCTCACTTTACCTTTGAATAGCCTCTACTTTCGCAGTTATTTTACCTTATACCACCACACTAAATGTTCAACAGTGTGTGGTTTTTTCATATACATTAGCTGCAATATTACAAAACGAAATTTATTTGGTAACGCCGNAAATGTTCAACAGTGTGTGGTTTTTTCATATACATTAGCTGCAATATTACAAAACGAAATTTATTTGGTAACGCCGTCATTCATACGCTGCGGCAAAGCACCCGTGAAAACTGTGGTGTAAGCGAGCGGTTATGAATTGAGGCAAGATTAATGTGAATAACGGCAAAAACCGGGTTACCACAGAAACGCAAATTAAAACGCTGTATTGCGCCGAAAATGGAGTTTAAACACGAAATGAAGAGAGATTTNGGTTACCACAGAAACGCAAATTAAAACGCTGTATTGCGCCGAAAATGGAGTTTAAACACGAAATGAAGAGAGATTCTGCACAATCGCAGATTTATGTTCCTAAAAAAAATTTGTAATATGTCTATAATGAATCAAACACTATTTTATGTGAATTTGTATTGAAAACCACACGCGTGTGCTGACTAAANTGTAATATGTCTATAATGAATCAAACACTATTTTATGTGAATTTGTATTGAAAACCACACGCGTGTGCTGACTAAAATTATTAACTTGCTGATTTTCCTAGAATACCGTGGGGGGAGGGGGGAGAAACAGCATGAAGTTGAAAACATTCAAACCGTTAAATACAGCAGTTGGCAGTACTAATCAGTAGTTACTGAAACATACTACGCGTACCCGAGATACGAAGCAAAGTGACTGACATTTGGTGGAAAATACATGAACTGTCTTACTGTTGGTAAATGTATAGCATAATTGTGCGTGACTTCAGCAAAGGACAAGAGTAGATGTCGTGAAATTTAATTGCGATGTTCCGGTTCAACGAGCATTACAATGACATATTTTCAACACTGTCTCATCTTAAATTTCAGTTATAGCAGCAAAAAAAATAAGAAGTACTCCAGAGACGTTTATAGTCGGAAAATAATCTGTCCATTCCAGAGTAAATCAACTAGTGCGATATGCACAATGATAAATGCCCTCAACGAACATTTTGTAGAAATATTTATCCCCGGTAAAGGGAGAAAGCAAGAACTTTGGAAACAAACCTTTGAAAATAATCTTTGCGTGTAATAAATTACACACTGACATGCGAGCTCAGAGTANAAGAACTTTGGAAACAAACCTTTGAAAATAATCTTTGCGTGTAATAAATTACACACTGACATGCGAGCTCAGAGTAAAATTGGCAGCGAATTTATATGCATAGTTCTTAACACTTGACATTGTATTGTAAGTGTAATGTTTACATTTATGGCTACTGAAGATAGTATTTCTTATTTCATACACATAAGAATGCGATTTTTTTTATTATGTTAAACATTTACGTTTTTGAAGCCCGTCACACTGTCAAAATCTCGCCTTCAAATATATTCGACAGTAAAATTTCATGACGAAATACGGCCATCGGAATTTTACTTCGAACACATTTTATCGGGCTTAATAATTCCACGAATTAACTTGGATAACGCACGAATATAAAGTGGTCAGCTCATGGAAATTTTAGTTTTACGTATGGTAGACGAATGCAAAACCAGGGCTTTCAAAAGTGCTCAATTAACCGTGAAATGCCTTTTGTTAGCGTCACTGTCCAAACATCATACAGCAATTCTCAAAGCACCGCCAGTGCCTGGTGAGTTTGAACGAGTGCGTCATTGTAAATGAGACCGATATCGACTTGCACCTGCCTGTCGCGTGTTGTTCGTATTGAAGTGTCCGTGTGTGTGTACTTTATCGATTTGCATTCAAAATTTACCCCCTGTGACGTGACACCCGTAGCATATCGAGTGTTGAGAGTCTCGCCTTCCTGCTAGGAATCGCACTTCTTCCTTTCGAAGTAAATGCATCAATTCCTCGCACACGTTATGGTTCAGGTTTATAAGAGCGACCTCCTTGTAGGTCAAAAATTCTTCTGGGTGTCGATATTTGATCACCATCAAGGTGACGGACCGGATTATTTTCATCTGACAATTTCACGATAGTGACAGGTGCCGCTGGTTTCATATCATCTTCCGCTTGCTTATCTTTCAAAAACTCCGAGTGCCATATTGAATACTTGAGGTAATGTCTGCAATAAACTAATGTTTTAGTTTCATCTTAAAGAACATATAGCGATCGTAGTAATCACTCCAGGCCATAGGTTATGGAAATATTTCCAGCTACTTTTTCGTACGATTATATAGCCCAAAGTTTGTTGGTGTTGTTCAGTTCCATGGTGCAGTGTATTTATTACCTTGAGCAAAAACCGCTTCGGACTTCCCCCTCTAGGTTCATTAAGGCCAGCTACCAATACTTGGTCCCCATCATTTACGTTTCCGCTAGGCTACCCCTGACATTGTAATTCAAGTCACGNAGAACATATAGCGATCGTAGTAATCACTCCAGGCCATAGGTTATGGAAATATTTCCAGCTACTTTTTCGTACGATACAGTCTAAGTTTGTTGGTGTTCAGTTCCATGGTGCAGTGTATTTATTACCTTCAGCAAAAACCGCTTCGGACTTCCCCCTCTAGGTTCATTCAGGCCAGCTACCAATACTTGGTCCCCATCATTTACGTTTCCGCTAGGCTACCCCTGACATTGTAATTCAAGTCACGCATACCGCGAGGACGAGAGTAAAACCCGATATCCGCCATTTCAAACAGCCACAATCATGTCGCTAACTCAAAGCCAGCATAACCCACGTGCTTGGTCGCATCACTTTCAAATTCGTTTACAAGATTTAACTTACGTATTTTGGTTAACATTAGCTGAAATAAAGTATACTGCATATGATATATATATATATATATATAGGCCTACACACGTATATGCACATTGTAATACAACAGTTTTACATTTAATGTTATTATTGTTTTACAATGATTAAATCGCTTCTGGCCATTTCATTGCGACTAGGTAGTCGTTCGATATTTCGTTTCGATCTGAGTCGACTGTGAGTTTGGGTGCAGAGAGGATTCGTTGCTGAGTTTAGTCCTTCTGTTTCCTCAATATACACAAGGTAACACATGAAGGTGTTAGAACACGAAGCTATGGAAGCCAAACGTTTATAAAGTTTGTGTACCATAATAAATAATTTAACTTACGTGTTTCTCAGAAGCCCAAATTTTATGAACTTGACGTTATTCTTAAGTATTTGATTGGGGTTTTCTATGGCGTAACCCTTCAAGGCCACAAAAACCAAAATGAAGTGACTTAGTTCTTCTGTATCCACTCCGTCATGTACGGTTCGGACTTTTAGGCCTCGTGTCTGTCTTTTACGATGGTAGAACATTCGCTACTGTCCGGGGTTTCCACTTCATGGATTTATTATTTTATTCTTCTGGATTTGTTAAGTTCGCTATTGAGGGTTTCTTTAATTTCATCGAATTTTTTCGTATTTCTGGCTCGTAGGGCTTCGTTCCTAAGAAGGCCTGCGGGTGTGTAGGGGTTATATTACTCGCCTCCCACCTAGGCGAACCGGGTTCGATTCCCGGAGGGGTCGATCCCGGATTTTCGCATGTGGGAATCGTGCCGGTCGATGCCGCTGATCGGCGATCTCCCGCCCTTGCATTCCGGCGCTGCTCCATACTCACCTCGCTTCACTCTCATCAGCTTTGAAGCCCTCGATGTTAAAGAGCCGCCAGGATTTCTCCACTGTCCTTAATAACACATCCAGACTTACGTGATCACTAGGACGAGTTTAGACTTTCGCCAGATCGCCGTC
This sequence comes from Clitarchus hookeri, assembly GCA_002778355.1. Classification (NCBI taxonomy): domain Eukaryota; kingdom Metazoa; phylum Arthropoda; class Insecta; order Phasmatodea; family Phasmatidae; genus Clitarchus; species Clitarchus hookeri. The sequence continues at coordinate 179,183 of NQII01004204.1, forward strand.
TTGAGGTTCGAAAATACGTGTGAATGCGGGCCTTATTGCGTCAGGCCGTTCTGTTAAGAAAATTTACGGTTTAATACCACCGCGAAAAGCTCTGGACAGCAACTTATCGGGTAAAGCGTGCCACGGCAATTTACGACGGTGCTGTAATGAAAGAAAATAAGTAAGCCGAAGTTCCCTCGACACTAATTGGAACATGCGGAAGTAATAGTTCTTTTGACTTGTGTGCCGTGCCGGCAAATTGGAGGAGATTATGAGCGCCTTTAGAGTTACGGTTTTATGCTTTCCATTAATTGCGACGTCTGAATTCAGCTTAAATGATCCGTCGAGTCCTGAAAGAACAGCTGAATATGAGTGCAAAATGCTCCCGAGAGGTAAACCTAAAAGCGAGCGACATAATATCTGTGAGTGGGTACAAAATGATGTGTGGTGCAGGATTTCTTTCTCGTTGCAAAAGAAAATGGAAGCTGGAACTCGTCCATTTTTCATGGCTGGCCGAGTTGGTTTTATTTAGCAACAGTGACACTGGTTGTAAAATCTAATCGCGGTTTCTGTACACTTTTGAAATCAAACCTTTGAAAAAAACACATTATGTATCACGTGCTTGGTTGCTTTCTAAATACTGTCTTTAATGTATCACAAGAGTTTTATACTTGCGTTCTTGTTAAATTGAACTTTTACTCACATTTTATAAATAAAATAAAATGTTTCATGTATAACTAACAGTGGCGTGTGGTGAACTGTTGCAAAGTAAGCTGTGATTTTCTCTGTGCTGTACCTAATCGTTTGCTAGTTTAAACATCGGCCACTTCAACGTAGTACTGCAGTTGGCGTCACAGCACGTGTGTAATGGGTGCCTCGCCTCTCTCTTGTGAGTAGCCGCGATACATTCAGTTTCTTCCGGCTCCACTCTGGTTACTGGTTCCTGCTGCGTGCGCCGAGTGTGTACAGCACTGAGCAAGCACCAACTTACCTTGCAACACCTAACCACACGCCACTGATAACTAACATGAATGAACTAAGAGAAAATAGGTAGGTGTGTTGGTAATGCCTGGTAAGGAGATAGTTCTTATGCAAAATGGCATTACACTGAGTGCACGCGAATGCGGTGCGTTGGCCCTCTGGTGTAATTTTCTAAGTTTTGTGGGCATGATGGATATCCTGGATGTAAAACTATAGCAGGGTTTCATAAAAGTTGGAAATAACCGTGAGTGGAATATAGTAGTGTTTTTGACTAATACCAGGCATCATAGCTTGATGAACTACGTATATATTTCTTCATTTAAATGATGAACGGGCTACGCAGTCGTACGCTCTTATTTTCTAAGCTCTGCGATAACATCATGCAATATCTGCATCGTGACTTGGAGGATGTATCAGCGAACTATGTTTTAGGATTGTTTGTCTCTGTATCACCTAATTTGTGCGCGAATGTGCGTCGTATAAGATACTTTAAATATTGCGCAGACGTTCAGTAGAGATGACATCCTAAGCTGTCGGTAAATTTTAGCAAAATTTGCAATATAACAATTTTAGCAGAATTTGTTAAGAAAATAATTTATACGTATAAACGGCTAGGTTATGCTAAGATTCGGTGCTTTTCTATAAAAAATAGAGCGTGAGTGAAGATATTTGGTTAGCGTTTAACAGCGTGGTATTCACGCTCGGGAGGACGATGTGAGGTNAGTTTCTTCCGGCTCCACTCTGGTTACTGGTTCCTGCTGCGTGCGCCGAGTGTGTACAGCACTGAGCAAGCACCAACTTACCTTGCAACACCTAACCACACGCCACTGATAACTAACATGAATGAACTAAGAGAAAATAGGTAGGTGTGTTGGTAATGCCTGGTAAGGAGATAGTTCTTATGCAAAATGGCATTACACTGAGTGCACGCGAATGCGGTGCGTTGGCCCTCTGGTGTAATTTTCTAAGTTTTGTGGGCATGATGGATATCCTGGATGTAAAACTATAGCAGGGTTTCATAAAAGTTGGAAATAACCGTGAGTGGAATATAGTAGTGTTTTTGACTAATACCAGGCATCATAGCTTGATGAACTACGTATATATTTCTTCATTTAAATGATGAACGGGCTACGCAGTCGTACGCGCTTATTTTCTAAGCTCTGCGATAACATCATGCAATATCTGCATCGTGACTTGGAGGATGTATCAGCGAACTATGTTTTAGGATTGTTTGTCTCTGTATCACCTAATTTGTGCGCGAATGTGCGTCGTATAAGATACTTTAAATATTGCGCAGACGTTCAGTAGAGATGACATCCTAAGCTGTCGGTAAATGNAATGTGCGTCGTATAAGATACTTTAAATATTGCGCAGACGTTCAGTAGAGATGACATCCTAAGCTGTCGGTAAATGTTAGCAAAATTTGCAATATAACAATTTTAGCAGAATTTGTTAAGAAAATAATTTATACGTATAAACGGCTAGGTTATGCTAAGATTCGGTGCTTTTCTATATAAAATAGAGCGTGAGTGAAGATATTTGGTTAGCGTTTAACAGCGTGGTATTCACGCTCGGGAGGACGATGTGAGGTNAAAATAGAGCGTGAGTGAAGATATTTGGTTAGCGTTTAACAGCGTGGTATTCACGCTCGGGAGGACGATGTGAGGTGAGGATGGAGCAGCGGTGGAATTCAATGACGGGTGAAATGGGAGTGCCCAGACAAAACCCGCTGGCCAACGGCAACGTCCGCCACGTTTTACACACGCAAATATCGGGAGCGACCTCGGATCGCAGTAGTGAGAGGCGAGCGGTCTGACCACTACACTACCGTGGCTTTCTTCAAAATAGAAATGTTAAACAAGTAATCATAGATTAGTTTGTTTTATGAGTGGTGGGGAAATGTAGTATTTGCATATCTTATAATTTTACGTTTACACTTGATGAGCGCATGAATAAGGTGATTGGGTGTACAGAAATAATTATTTTAATAATGGTTGACGGATATAAAATAGACAGAAAAATTGATATTAAGTAAAAATGTTAAAAGAACTTTATTAATCATACACAACCTGTATTTTAAAAAAACATTCCAATGGAATGATTTAAGCTATCATCAAAGTATAAACAATTTTTTTTTAGTGTAATATATTTTTTTAAATATTATTTGTAATGACCGGCGAACGTCACAACAGTGGGCGGACCGGCGATGCTGCCAGGCGGGCCACAGAATAATACACAAACCACCCGCGCACAATCGAGCAGTTTGCGGAGTGGGTGGTGCCGCAGTAGGGGTGGGAAGGGACAAGAGCCTGAGATTCATAGAGTAAGAGGGGTCGCCATAGCAGAGGCCAAGACGTGAATACCGGAAGAAGTGGAGGTGGAAAGGGTAGAGCTGAATGTTGCAAGACTAGGAGAGCACGGCGTGGTGCGAGCGGGCAGCGGCCATTGTGTGCGGAGCGACTCGCCACGGAACAATCCGAACAATCGTCTTCGTGAATGAATATTCGATTCGCTTCGACCTTCGTTGAATGGTCGGAAAGGGGGGGTTGTGGGCACCGCCCGAGTTTAGCCGACCACGGCCGAGCGCGCGCGAGCATTTTGATTCGCGGTCCCGCTGCGTGCGTGGGAGAAGCATAGAGCGAGTGAACCCTGGGCGATTGTGGGCGGGGGTCACGCACCTAATGCGAACTACAGCCGTATAGTGAATATGGAGCAGAGTAGCTGCGCGAAACCTGTCGCCGTGTCCCCATTACGACTATCATAAACGACGTGGATATGATTTGAGGTTAGGACACTCTTTAGTAAACAAGCGCTTTGAGATGTTTGTAGAATTCCTCTAATCAGTTTGTAATACAGTAAGTCAAATTGTATTGCACCTACTATATCTTATTCATACCAAAGTGCTTGTCTTTTAAAAATTAAGATATAAGCAAACTCGTTTATCACCGTTGGTCATGTGACTTTGACAGTTTTATTGGTGTAGGGTAGGTCAATGTTGGGTATGTCTGCAGAAAACGAAAAATCTGTCTACCTCGTCTTTAATCTATGACTACAGCTGATTCACGATTAATTCTACACCTTTGGCACCAGACTTTGAAAAATAAATTCCTTGCCCGTAACTGAGTACAAATAAATACAACACTGTACAGATGACAGACATATTAGAAACCACTTCAGTTCGCGAAATTTGCGGGACTCGTTTCAAAGTCCATGTACTGCGAACATTCGCTTGCATTGTGAAACACCGAAGAAATATCCAGGAAATAAGGCGAATGTGTCGTAAAAAAATCAGGAAGAAATGATAATTCCCAACGATTTATCGACCAGTTCATAGTACGCGGTGATATTTAAAATGTGTTCCAACCTTCATCATGTCAACTCGGTAGTGCGTCCGGCATTGAACTATAAAGTATTTGCTTTAATTCCGCGCAAGCACTAACATTATTTTCAATGTAGTAATCTTGAAAGAAGATTATGAAAAATTCTTTTAAATATCAGTCTTAGATGCACCTGGGCTTTGCCGCGTTCGTGAGGGAGAAAGTTCTTAATCAAATAAAAAAACTAAATTAAAATTTCTAAATGATTAACAGTTCCACGGAAAAACCTATCCAGCTATTTCTTCCAAAGTTAAAATTTTAATTATTATTCAAAATTTTACGACGCTTTAAAAATTAATAAACTATCATTCCATATCTCATTGCATTAATAACTGGAATTAATAGTTAGCGGTTCAAAATAAACGATGTAGTATAATTGTCTAAATCAGTCAAGTTGCAGCAGTATGCGTTGTCCTTGTGATTTTCCACCTCCGCTCTCCGATACTCCACACAGTCGCTCCGACTCAGTTCACCAGGAGCCAAAACCAGCAGGAACACTCGGCACGTGCCGCCGTATACACACGCGCAAGTAACTGCCGCCGGCGGGGTGAAGTCTGTACTTAAACGGGCTCTGATCTCCTCTTGATAATCCCACACACACGTTCTCTACTAAATGTACGTGGCAAGAGAGCAGCTGTGCTCTGAAAATTTAACTTAGCCAACAGATGCGCGTTTCTATACAGACAACTAAACATTGCTACCTTCTCCTGGCGGAAATAAGCGTTTGAGTTGACGAAACTTCGTTTTGGGGCTAACGTAATCTACCTGGAAGATCCGAACGTTCTATTGTCCAGAAGTTTCTTGACTGAAGGAGGCGACCCTGAGCTTTCTGGAAGGTACCGGTCACCGCCAGGTGAGAGATGTCAGTGACAGGCGCGTAATCTCTCCCCTCCCCGCACCGTGCACTATGTCATCAAGGATGGGCTCGGTCCTTGCGAAGGCGTGAGTCATTCAGGTCGGAGGCAGGTGACAGGTGACAGGTGACAGGCGGCCGGGAGGGCGAGGCAGGATTGCCGCTCGGACCGCAACACTATTATATAGGGTGATTCACGAAAAGTTACCGCCACTCAGAGGACTTATTTCTTAGGTCATTTGGAGCAAAATATGCCATATGAATGTGGGGCCTATTTCAAATATTTACAAATCAATTCTAAAAATGTTCAATGTGCAGAAAAAAAACCATTCCAGAAGTAAAAAGTTAATTATCAGACTTAATTGTTTACAGTAGAGTATCAAACGCCATATCAGCGTATTCTTCCGTGGAAGAGGCCACGTTAGAGTGCTCACCTCCCACCAAGGCGAACCGGCTTCAATCCCTGGTGGGGTTATTCTAGGATTTTTGCAAGTGGGAATCGTGCCGGACGATGCCGCTGGTCGGTGGGGGGG